>JAXCMG010000039.1:14732336-14794067 GCA_034642415.1 Podarcis siculus
AAAGAAAGAAAGAAAGAAAGAAAGAAAGAAAGAAAGAAAGAAAGAAAAAGAAATTTACCTTGTTTCTAATTCTGCAGCTGATTAATCAAATTAAGGCTGGAAGGCAGCCTAGACACACACACAGAGAGAAAGAGACAGACAGACAGACAAACCCCTTGAAGGTACAAGGATAAAGAGTGATGGAAAGCAACAGAGGCAAGCCAGCCATGGCCCAGTGTCAGAGCAAACAATAAAGAGAAAGTAGCTGGCACTGGAAGGGAACTGTGGGCTTGTAAATGTGGGGCTGCTTTTAAAATGGGTGAATAATTCCCTTGAAGAAGGAATTTCAGTAGGTGAAGCTCTCATGTTCCAGGGATGGGGGAAGGAGTACCCTTTGCCATCACTAGTGGCGCAGGGGAAGGTCTGGCTAGGAACTGTCCCATTTCTGCACTGCCTAAAGGAATGGGAGTCATTCAGAAACTCCTAGAAACTCTAGGTCAGGGTTGCGGAACCTGTGGCACCGAGGTTGTTGGGACTCCATCAGCCCCAGCCAGCATGGCCATTGGCCAGGAATGAAGGAAGCTGCAGTCCAAGAACATCTGGAGGGACAGAGGTTCTCCATCCTTGCCTTAGCACATCTTTTTTGCACCTTGTGCAGGATTTATTCATGGAGTCTCTGCTCTGCTCATTAAAAGGGTGGTTGGCCACTTCACTTTTAAGACCTAGTGGCCAGAAATATTTTCACTGCTGTTGTTAGATCACTAGTAGGCTCTTTGAAATTCCAAGGCAAATTAGCTTTTCACATTCAAAGTTGGCGATCCTTAACTCTTAACATTTAATTGTAGGATTAGCCTGCTTACTTTTGAATGGAGAGCCCCTGATATATTTCCAAAAATAACATTTAACAAAACAGGGGATAGAAATAAAATGGTCCAAGTCACATTTCTCCTGAAGTCGGTGTGATTTCTGCTGGTTCATAATACAAAACATTTGCAGAAGAAGTTGAAGAAGAAGAAGAATTTTTGAAATGGCTACTAGAGATGGTGCTTTCTGTGATTTTACCCTGATGGTGGAATTTGCCTGATGCCATCTTTGTCGCCCTGCGGGGACTGGGCAAAGTCTGCTCAATTTGCTTGTGCTTTTAGTGGCTGGTAATGCTACGTTTTTGATTGATATAAATTGTTTTTACTTTTTGAAACTTGCTTTTATACCTAGGTCTGTATGCCTTCTCATACACGGCTCAGTTAAGTAGAATTTGATTAAATGGCTTTTAACAAGTTTTTCCCCCTTTTAATTCTATGACTGTTTCACAGGTCTTTAGGGGATTTTGAAGACAACTATGAAGGTATTGTTTGCTCAAACATGTATCTACAACAGCCCACCTCTCCAGGTGAGTTATTTAATTACAGTACAGTGGTACCTCGGGTTAAGAACTTAATTCATTCTGGAGGTCCATTCTTAACCTGAAACTGTTCTTAAACTGAGGTACCACTTTAGCTAATGGGGCCTCCCGCTGCCGCCGCGCCACCACTGCATGATTTCTGTTCTCATCCTGAAGCAAAGTTCTTAACCCGAGTTACTATTTCTGGGTTAGCAGAGTCTGTAACCTGAAGCGTCTGTAACCCGAGGTACCACTGTAAACTAAAGATGAACTGCCTTCTACTGTACAAAAGCACTTGACATATTCACCCAAAGGGGCTGCTTTCTCAGCATAGGTGGTTGGCTTCAAGGCTGCTTGAAGCATATCTTATCAACATGGTTGGAATCACAGAACTGGACGGAAAATGGAGGTCATCTTGTTCAGCCTTCACCAGCTTGTGCTGGTTGGGGTTGATGAGAGTTATAGTCCAAAACATCTGGAAGGAATCAGGTTGACAAAGGCTGATCTAGTTCCACCCTGCTCAGTGTGTGACCTGCAATGCAGGTGAAAGTACAGCATTCCTCCCAAGTGATGACCATTTAGCCATTTTGACTCTTATGGATCTGTGAGATGTGCCACTCACTGGATTTCTCAAGGAAGTAATACTTTGTTGTTGTTGTTGTTGGAGAGCCAGTGTGGTGTAGTGGTTAAGAGCGGTGGACTCGTAATCTGGTGAACCGGGTTCGCGTCTCTGCTCCTCCACATGCAGCTGCTGGGTGACCTTGGGCTAGTCACACTTCTCTGAAGTCTCTCAGCCTCACTCACCTCACAGAGTATTTGTTGTGGGGGAGGAAGGGAAAGGAGAATGTTAGCCACTTTGAGACTCCTTCAGGTAGTGATAAAGTGGGATATCAAATCTAAACTCTTCTTCTTGTTGTTGTTATAACAACTTTCACCGCATTTTATTCAAGGAAAAGTGAATGTACAAAATATTGCCAGATTCCTTTGCATTTAATCTTCCTCCTCATCCTCCTCTTCATCCTGGTTGATCTGGAATATCGCAACTCGTAGCTCTCCTTGCTGTTAGCGACCATGAGGAGCCAGTTCTTCTTCAGGTGTTTCTTGGTGAGGTACTTCAGGTTCCTCTTGGAAAAAGGGACCCCTGAGGTGACTGTGATTTTGATTTTGCTTCTCTCAATGGTCACCACACCCCCACCAAGATCCCCAGCTTTTCCATTCACTTTGATCTGCTCCTACAGGAACTGCTCAAAGCTGGCAGCATCCATGATGCCATCTTCTACTGGATGGGTACAGTCTAGGGTGAACATCAGAACCTGCTTCTCCTTTTTTGCCACTCTTCATCAGAAGCTTCTTTGCAGACACCATGGCGGCAACAACGAGGGGGAAAGAGAGAAAAGGAAGGCGGCCACACGCATGCACCTACTTCGGCGACGTCCTCCCATCCCTCAAGGAAGTAATATTGACCATTCACTGAGCTGTGTTCAAAGGCAATGTGGTTGCTCTGGAGATTCCTTCCAACTTCCTCTTTCCCAATCCCCGTAACATAACTCCCACAATAAAATAAGTACCGGGATTCCAAAGGACCAGAAAAGATTATTCATGTACGTGACAAGAGCCGCACGGATACTACTAGCCCTGAGATGGAAGGAAGAGACAACCCTGACCAGAGAAGAATGGCAAACCAAGTTGATGGACTATGCTGAAATGGCAAAATTAACTGGGAAGCTCAGAAATCAAGAAGACAAGAACTTTAAAAAAGAATGGGAAAAGTATAATTTATATATGAGATCATTGTAAGCAGGTTAAAACATTGGCAGGCTTTAACCACACTTGTAATGTAATGGAATGTATGGATAATTTAGAAAGACAAAAATTGGAGAAGTATTGATATGCAGTTGAAAATATTATCAACAGGACCCGTGAAAGGGATGGGGGGAAGTCAGGAGATTCAGAGTAATCTCGATATTTGGATTCTAAATTGGTTTTTGCTGTATGTTTCTATTTATGAAAATCAAATAAAAATTATTTACAAAAAAAATTAACTCCCACAATAAAATTATGCATTTTGCCCCCCAATTTTCAAAAATACATTCCCCACCACTGCCATCTTAATTTACAGATCTTCATCTTTGGTGATATGATGGAGACTTGTTGTGTTCTCTTCAGCACACAAGAGCAGATATCTTGATTTAGATCACAGCGTTAATTGCAGAAAACAAACGGACAATGAATCCAGTGCCATAATTAATTTACCCGATATTTACTTAGTTAATTTGTTCAGGGCAGATTAACTGTGGGTTGGAGAAGCTGAACAAGGAAAGTGAGTGACAGACGCAGTCTTGCGGTGGACGGCCTCTCATTGGGAAAGTTCATCTTCATTCTGAAAGAGACGCCTTCAGGGATCATGTATTTTGAATTCCCTGTGAATTTAGTGTCATCTTAGCTTGACCAGCTCTGGAAGAACATATTAACCTCCTCTTGTGATTTTTAGAAAACCATTCTAATTTAGCAAGTAATTAAGGGTCACATGTAGGATAAAGAGCTAGATAATCTTGGATTACGCACAGGAAGCTTTGTTTCCAAGGCAACCTCAGCGGAGGGGGGTGTTAATGCCGAGGTCAGTCAGTTAATGAACTGGGAATGGTGACTGCCTCCAAAACATGTTCGAGGCGTGGAAATGAAAATAACAATTACATGACCATTTAACGATTTGATAATGGAAAACAAAAGATTACAAAGCTGGTTGCCACAGAGAAACATTGGTGACAGAAGTCCAAGGGGAGAGATCTGCTGAGCTAGGTCAAGGGAGGCTGAAACAAGTGACGCTGGCCAAAAGCTTTTCTTTTTTAACTCAAGTCGCTTCATTCGTCATCCACAGATTTTGTGACAGTCTCAGTATGTGAGCGGGAATTACCTGCGTAACTGTTTCCCAACCCTTTAACCTGTAGTGTTATTTCTTGTGTCTCCTAAGGATAGGCCTGTTGGCCGAGGTGGTTCTCAAGCAACTGGCTTTGGAACTAGAGCCCATCCACACCATACATTTAAAGACTATGATGCCACTTTAAACAGTCATGGCTTCCCCTAAATAATTATGGGAGCTGTAGTAGGATGATGATGATAATACCCCGCCCATCTGGCTGGGTTTCCCCGCCACTCTGTTAAGGGTGCTGAGAGTTGTTAGGAGACCCCTATTACGATCATAGAGCTACAATTCCCAGAGTGGTTTAAAGAGCAGGCCCTCTTTCTAGGGAACTATGGGAATTGTAGCTCTTGAGATGGAAATAGGGGTCTCTGAGCAATTCTCTGCACTCCTAGCAAAGCACATCTCCCAGGAGTCTTTGTTGTTGTTGTTTAGTCATGTCCTACTCATGACCCCATGGACCACAACACGCCAGGCACTCCTGTCTTCCACTGCCTCCCGCAGTTTGGTCAGACTCATGTTTGTAGCTTCGAGAACACTGTCCAACCATCTCATCCTCTGTCGTCCCCTTCTCCTTGTGCCCTCAATCTTTCCCAGCATCAAGGTCTTTGCCAGGGAGTCTTCTTTTCTCATGAGGTGGTTAAAATATTGGAGCCTCAGCTTCAGGATCTGTCCTTCCAGTGAGCACTCAGGGCTGATTTCCTTCAGAATGGATAGGTTTGATTTTCTTGCAGTCTATGGGACTCTCAAGAATCTCCTCCAGCACCATAATTCAAAAGCATAAATTCTTCAGCGATCAGCCTTCTTTATGGTCCAGCTCTCACTTCCATACATCACTACAGGCAGGAGTCTTTAGGGGAAGCCCAAAGAAATGGCATAATGGTGTTTTAAACCTAAGTTGTGATGGGTGCCACTGTTGGTTTTCAAACCAGTCTAATCAAAAGGATCACGGGGTATAGCTTTTCCTGTGCTGTATTACATTAATCTGCATATTTTAATTCCCCCAAATACACATGTGCATGAAACCTTTTCCTGACCCTGTACATACAAAACTAGCATGCCAGGAGCAAGGACCATTAATTTTTTTTTGCCCAGGCCATAAGGGACCATTCAAACTGTGTCCACAAACACACAGAACACATACTACCTGCAAACCTGTGTGGTATATATAGTTCAGAAAAAGCTTTACCGTGTGACCCTGATTGTGTAAACTGGCCCTTGGACCTAACATCTTTGCTTCATCACAGATGGCTCTGGGCAAATAGACTTTCAGCTTCATCTGTAAAACTGACCGGCCTCACAGAGGTGTAAAGAGAATGACTGTAAAGCATTTAAAAACATAACTAAATTGGAACTGAAACAATTGAATGATTGTATGTGTGTGTGAGAGAGAATTTTTCCAGACCAAATGTTCCTAATTTTAATAGCTAACCAAAGGAAGAAGAAAAATTCATATTATTCTAATTTAAAGGGTCTACCCCCACATTAAGGGGCACGGGTGGCGCTGGGGGTTAAACCACTGAGCCTAGGGCTTGCCGATCAGAAGGTCGGCGGTTCGAATCCCCGTGACGGGGTGAGCTCCCGTTGCTCGGTCCCTGCTCCTGCCAACCTAGCAGTTTGAAAGCACGTCAAAGTGCAAGTAGATAAATAGGTACCGCTCTGGCGGGAAGGTAAATGGCGTTTCCGTGCGCTGCTCTGGTTCAGCAGAAGCGGCTTAGTCATGCTGGCCACGTGACCCGGAAGCTGTACGCCGGCTCCCTCGGCCAATAAAGCGAGATGAGTGCCGCAACCCCAGAGTCGGTCACGACTGGACTTAATGGTCAGGGGTCCCTTTACCTTTACCTTACCCCCACATTTGCAGATACTGATATTGTTAGAAAGCTGACTTGTTCTTAAGGGAGGAAAAAGAGGTGCAAATGTGTTGAATTTGGCAAGTTAATACATTCTGCATACTGTAATATTATTTTGACATTAATGCTTCAGGATGCATTAATATTTTGATGTGACTGTTTTTGAATACACCAATATATTAAGGTTATTAAAAGAAGAAGTATCCAGGAAAGTAAAATTTCAACATTTGATATTTTGACAGTGTTGGACTTAAAAAAATAAAATAAAAAAATCTGGATACAGTGGTACCTTGGTTTGCAACTGTTTTGGATTACAACCGTTTTGGATTACAACCACGTCAAACCTGGAAGTATGTGTCCCTTTTTTTTGGATCATAACCCCCTTTTTTTTTGGAGGCTGCATTGGCGAAAGCACACCCTGGGTTACAACCTGTTTTGGTTTACAACCGGACCTCCGGAACGGATTATGGTTGTAAACTAAGGTACCACTGTATACTGTTTATTTCAATGTGGCTGATCCCAGCAGTACAACAAAGCAGGTTCTTTGTCCTGAGTTACTTGCCTCCTACTGATTGCTTGTCTGGAAATACCTGTGTTGTCAGGACACAGGCAGTTTACATGGACGAGGACAGTGGAAGTTGCCACAGCTGAACACACCCTGAAAATGCCATATAGCCAAGTTTACCCCAATTCAGCACACAATGACCTATTGAGGCCCTGTGTCCTACTTTGCAGAGGACAACATTCTGTCAGAGAACAGTCCTCCACTGGAAGGCTCCCTCTATTTGAAAGGCTGTCCTGTCCATACCTGGTTTAAAGAAACATAAGAGGGGAGAGCAGGAGTCTTGAAATCAGCCATCAACATTTAGCTCTCAGACAGCTGACTCCCTCCCACAGATCATCAGGCAATCGTCTTCTCCACTATGGTTAGATTATAGAATTGTAGATGTATTTCTATTTAAATGATAGTAGTTCTTTTTAAACGTACATAAAGGTAAAGGGACCCCTGACCATTAGGTCCAGTCGTGACTGACTCTGGGGTTGTGGCGCTCATCTCACTTTATTGGCTGAGGGAGCCAGCGTACAGGTCATGTGGCCAGCATGACAAAGCCACCTCTGGCGAACCAGAGCAGCACACGGAAACACCGTTTACCTTCCCGCTGGAGTGGTACCTATTTATCTACTTGCACTTTGTGCTTTCGAACGGCTAGGTTGACAGGAGCAGGGACCGAACAACGGGAGCTCACCCCGTTGCGGGGATTCGAACCGCCAATCTTCAGATCGGCAAGTCCTAGGCTCTGTGGTTTAACCCACAGCGCCACCTGTGTACCTCCTTAAACTTACATATAGAGATGTAAATTAGCATATGCTAATATTATGTAACCCAGCACCTGCACTTGGCATCTTTCGGCATCTCCTAGGCTTCTGTACTTTTAGCAGGCCCCACCACTGCTCCCTAGCCTGCCCCCACTTTGTATCTGTTCCTCAACCTCATTCTCTGAGTATATCCTGATCACATTGCCAAGAAAGGGTTCCCTTTTCAGCACATTGCGCAGTGTTCAGTGTTGCTTTGATCAACTATGGAAAAGGTAAAGAAGCATAACAACTCACCCGGATTCAAAACCTGGTGAGCATTCTTGGGCAAATTACTTTCTCTCAGCCTCAATTACCCATGGAAAATGGGAACATTAAAAACTCACCTCATGAGACTGTTGTTGTGAGGCGAAGTAAGACATCAAAGTGGCTAGATAGGTTTCTGCCTGGGGCAGAGTTATTTACTATTATTTATTCATTACAGTGGTACCTCGGGTTAAGAACTTAATTTCCGGAGGTCCATTCTTAACCTGAAACTGTTCTTAACCTGAGGTACCACTTTAGCTCATAGGGCCTGCCGCTGCACAGCTACTGCACGATTTCTGTTTTCATCCTGAAGCAAAGTTCTTAACCCGAGGTACTATTTCTGGGTTAGCGGAGTCTGTAACCTGAAGCGTCTGTAACCTGAGGTACCACTGTACACCTGTTAGTCGTTTTTTATTCAGAGGTCTCCAAACCATTGAAAAACAAACACAAATACATTATACCAGTGGTTCCCAATGGATGGTCTGCGGACCCCCTGGGACCTGCATAACCCACCCAGGGGGTCCATGGCACCATTCATGTAACAAAAACTGCCATAGGTACAGGCAATTATCATTTTGTATGTGTCCAATTGATGCGCAACTACCAGCACATGGGTCCTTTTAGACCCGGAATAGGATGGAAGGGGTGGAATAGGGGCAGAGCAGAATGGGGGCATAACAGAACAGGCTTATGCACCCTCTGCTGGTTTGTGCGGGGGCCAAGCACAGAACCCCCACGCAAAATGCTCGCTGCCTTTATATCAACATTTTCAAAAGTAGGGGGGTCCATGGCTTGGATTTTTAAAAACAGGCAGTTCACGGTACTTAGTTAATTGGAAACCACTGCATGATACTAGTAACAGATTCACACAGCTGCACACAGCATCTGAAAACAGCTTTGTAAACACTAGAGGTTTATATCCAGTGCTGCACCATTGAGGTTCCATTGGCAAAATGAGGCTTCTCCCTGCACACCCTCAAAAATTCACTTCAAGGGGTTGGAGGAGAAAATTCTGTTGCACACACAAAAGTCCTTGTTCCAGTGAAGCAGCAGTGCTGGATACAGCCCTGAAGGTAGAATCACAGATCAGCAGCCTGCAAGACACGTCATGCTTGTAAATGCAAAACGAGTACATTAGAGTGCTAACATATCAGAGAATGTTCAACTGAATTGCAGTGAAGGGAAAGACAGGCAGTGTTGCTCATCTAAGAATAATTTAATTATGTTACCCAGCACTTAAAGAGAGAACACTGACTCTTAAGCGAATTAATTTCATTTAATTGGACTATATTGCATGCCAGCATAATTCACTGGTGATTTCATCACATTGTCACATATCCCCAGTCTCCCGTCCTTGTGTACATTACATGTACATTACATTCAGAGAAAGGCAGACCCTGTCGCTTGTATATGCAACAATTGTCAAGGAAGTTGGTGAAAACTTTCCCGAATTCAAAGCCATGGCTAAAATGGTCTGGAGGATAAAGCTGACCAAGTCAAAATCTCACAAGGTGTGATTTAAAGAGCATCCACAAAGGAAAAGGATGCTACCAAAATGTGATGCAAAAACAAACAAATAAAACCTATGAAAAGTGTGCAGAAAATGTACCATATTTTTCGCCCCATAGGACACACTTTTCCCCCTCCAAAAATGAAGGGGAAATCTGTGTGCGTCCTATGGGGCAAATGCAGGCTTTCGCTGAAGCTTGGAGAGTGAGAGGGGTTGGTGCGCACCGACCCCTCTCGCTCTCCAGGCTTCAGGAAGCTATCAGCAAGCCTGCGGAGCCCGTGGGAGTTCCCGCAGGGCTCCGTAGACTGCGGATAGCAGCCTGCTGCCTGGAGCATGGGGCGCCCTCCGGAGGGAGCCTCGTGCTTCGCACAGGTGTCCGCAAGCCTTGTGAGCCCGGCGGGAGTTGCCGCAGGCTCGCAAGGCTTGCGGATAGCAGCCTGTTCTGGGGGCTGGGGTCGGGGGAAGCTCGGGCTTCTCCCGCCCCAGCCCCGCGGCTGGGGGGGTGGTGGAAATAATTTTTTTTATTCATTCCCCCCCCCCAAAAGGAGGTGCTTCCTATGGGCCAGTGCGTCCTATAGGGCAAAAAATACGGTATTCGTTGATAGTAACCAACTCCCCTCCCCCTCATTTTGAGCTATACATCCTTCCTTCATGGGGATATTTTGCTCCCAAGTACAAATACATACCCGTCCTCTACATTTTCTTCTGGCAGCTGCTGGACTAGAAGCACAGGCAAAAACAAGCAGTTGCTAGACAAAAGTATCGTGCAACTGCCAATCCACTCTGTGTCTCAGCACAGCTCCTGCTGAACAAACAGTTTCAACTCCCTTATAATCTGCAATTGTGTCTCGCTCTGTTTATTGTCTCCACTTAGACTCTAATAGGAACAATAAAAAGGTGCACTTGGCTTCCGTCTGTAATCGTCCGACCTTTTTGTTTGGTTAATAAGCAATTGGTCCTGTAGTTTAGCTATTTGGTGATCAGATTATGTTATCGCAGAACTGCAAATTGAAATACAACAGTAACAGAACAATAGTATTGGAGAACATAAATGATTAGGCTTAAAGGCGGCTTTCATACCTCATAATTTGTCTTCTCTGATTGGTTGCAAACAATGTTTTTTACATGTGTTTTCAAGGGGGGGGGAAGGTTTTCAAAAGCAGAATATCAGAATGACACTCACCTAGCAAAACAGGAAAATGATTACATGTTCTTTCCCACCCCCTAATATTGGCTATTTTAAACCAAATTAGGCTGCAATCCTATACACACACACATCTGCAAGTCCATTGAACTCTATAGGACTTGCTTCAGAGTGAGCTGACAAGCACAGGACTGCACTATAGGTTTATGGTTGCCGTATTTGTAGAGCCAGTTATTCTAACATGGGCAGGAGAGTTAATTCCACAGTAGCACTGGCAAAGCCTCATGGTCTTCCAGTCTTAGACCCAGAGACAACTGCACCAGTGGGTAAAAAGGTTGAAGTCTTCTCTGCTAGTGTCTGGGGGCTAAGAGCCAGGTTGGATCAGTGTGGTCAGTGCTTTTTTTCTGGGGGGACGCAGGGGGTACGTATACCCCTAAACATTTTGTGAATCTTTGTACTTTTGTCCATTTACTGTATTTAGTTACAGGGAACCAGGCAGAGGGCCTTCTCGGTAGTGGCACCCGCCCTGTGGAATGCCCTCCCACCAGATGTCAAAAAGAAAAATAAATACCAAACTTTTAGATGACATCTGAAGGCAGCACTGTTTAGGGAAGCTTTTAATGTTTAATAGGTTATTGTATTTTAGTGTTCTGTTGGACGCTGCCCAGAGTGGCTGGGGAAACCCAGCCAGATGGGCAGGGTATAAATAATAAATTATTATTATTATTATTATTATTATTATTATTATTATTATTCCCGATTTGAACTATAAAATGGTGATTTTCTTGAGTAAAAATGAGAGTATCCCTAAACTTTTTTTAAAAGAAAAAAAGCACTGAGTTTGGTACACACAAAACCTGCTCATGGATAAGATCAAGCCAGATAAACCGATCCGGCTAGAAACAGACGGATGTCTGCCAACCAAGAATCAATGACTAGCAGGCAATAGGACAGTTGAGAAAGACTGCAGCAGGGAGATTTTGCTTGTGCTCAGGATAATGCCCAGGCATTGGTGTGATTTGTAAGGTCTAAACCACTGAGCCTCTTGGGCTTGTCGATCAAAAGGGTTCGAATTGGTGGTTCGAATTCCCACGACGGAGTGAGCTCCCATTGCTCTGTTCCAACTCCTGCCAACCTAGCAGTTCGAAAGCACACCAGTGTAAGTAGATAAATAGGTACCACTGTGGCGGGAAGGTAAACAGTGTTTCCGTGTGCTCTGGTTTCCGTCACGGTGTTCCGTTGCACCAGAAGCGGTTTAGTCATGTTGGCCACATGACCTGGAAAGCTGTCTGTGGACAAACGCCGGCTTCCTCAGTACTAGAAGCAAGATGAGTACCGCAACCCCATAGTTGTCTTTGACTGGATTTTACTGTTCAGGGGTCCTTTACCTTTACCTCTACAGTGGTGGGGAACCTGGGGTCCTTCAGGGGTTGTTGGACTCCAAGCTCCATCAATCCCAACCTCCGTGGCTTATATAAAGCCCCCACTTTATCACCACTTATGTTATTGCATGTTCCTGACTTTTGAACTCTCCTTGCCTTTCAGAGTCAATTCAAGGACTCATGCCAACTTCTAGACTGCTAGCATCAAGCTATTCTATTTGTTTTGACAGTGAATGGAATTGCTTCTCTTTTCTGTTATTCAAATACCTTCCACAGGGAAGCTTGAGCAAGCTGGCAACTGCAAGGGTAGGGAGGAGGATTTTTTTGCTCCCTATAAACCAGAAGCAGAGGACTTTATACCCGGGGTCCAAATGCAGCCCTCCAGATCTTGGGACTCTCACCTGGCCACTGCCCCTCTCCAGCCTTGCTTGGCTGGGATGTGTGCTTGAACTCTAATAATAATAATAATAATAATAATAATAATTCCCCGGCGCTTACATAAATAAAAAACACCACCCTTAAGCTTGCAATTGCACTTCAAGATAAGTTCCCATGGGTATCAGTGGAGGCGTCCTTTGAAATGCAAATAGCAGCTTCAGAGGGGTATTTCTTGGCAGGACTATGTCAGGGAAAGAAGGAGTTAAACTCTCCTTCCCTGCCCTGAGCAGAGGCTCTCCAGGCTTCCCTGTGCAGCTGCTATTTACCGTATTTTTTGCTCTATAAGACTCACTTTTTCCCTCCTAAAAAGTAAGGGGAAATGTGTGTGCGTCTTATGGAGCGAATGCAGGCTGCACAGCTATCCCAGGAGCCAGAACAGCAAGAGGGATTGCTGCTTTCACTGCGCAGCGATCCCTCTTGCTGTTTTGGCTTCTGAGATTCAGAATATTTTTTCTCTCGTTTTCCTCCTCCAAAAACTAGGTGCGTCTTGTGGTCTGGTGCGTCTTATAGAGCAAAAAATACAGTATGCAATGAAAAGCATACATTTGCTGCAATTAATGCCAAGTCTAGTTGGCCCTCAGCCAGGATGGAATGCAGAGGAAGGCTGAGGATGGAGACTCAGAGAAGGCTGGATGTTACCTGGATAGAGGAAAAAGGCCAGGAGTCTTGGAGTGGGAGGAAGGATGAACTCTCCATGCAAATCCCAAGGCTGCTAGGACATCTGTTGTTCTCAGGGTGCCTTCAGGCAGCATCCCTCCTACTCAGAAAGGTATCCCTCTCATGACAAGGAAAGTCAACGGTAGTAAAAATATCAGAACGCTTCGGCACAGAAACATTTACACTGTATGTAATTCCATCTGACGTATGTTTTCCTTCCTGGTTCCTGATCAGATTACCCCACCTGGTGGCCTAAAATGAAACACAAACTGTCACTCCTTAATAAAACAAGTGAAGGTTGTTGGCAGGGAAAGGAGATGGGAATTAGAGAGTTGCAGTCAGAGCAACTCACTCAGATGGTCAAGGAGACAGATTTTATATGTTAAAAAATCCTTTTGAACCTAATTGGATTCTGAAAAATACGTCTCCAAGAACATTTTTTTTAAAAAAAGATTATTTAGCTGGATATAGGTTAAAGAACATGCCGCTGAAAATTGCATGATTGAATAACAAAGACCTGCACACAACAGCACAGGCAATGTCTCTCTGATCACCACTGAGCTTTCTGGAGGCATCTTTCAAGATGGATGGCAACCACATTCCCACTCAGGAGGTCCACTGCTTATTGCTCTTTATTAGTTGCACTGAACTATCTGGACTGCTGCCAGTCTGGCTTTGCTGTTGGAACAGCAAATAAAATAACCAAGAATAACCCACAACAGAAATGATTGGGAACAATCTGCACAAGTGCCACCAAAATGAATGGGAGCTTTTGTGCAAATTCAAGTGGTTTCAATGGGGAATGCCCCAAACCTACTCCATTTCTATATTATCAACTTTGTAACAATACCTGTAGCTTTTTATTAAGAACAAAGAAACTTTTGATTTTCTGTTAATGCTTAGATTGTCATCCAATCTGTTCCAAAGCATATCTTAACTTATTTTAAAAGAGAGAGATCGTTCACTTTAGAGTACTTATTACTAAACATTACATTTTATTTTTTTTTTAAAAAGAGAGCAGTAAACCTGTTGCACTGGTTTCAGGAATGGCTTTCTCCTTGTCACTCACCCTTTTAAATCAATTCTAATATTGATTGGGTGACCCACTACCTCTGGGTCAAAATGAACAACTGACTTTGTTGATGATTATTTCAAGCAGGATTTGAGCCAAGCCAGCTTGGACATCTTGCAGTCCCTTTGACCACTGGTGGCTGGAGGGTTTAGAATCTTATGCAGCAAGTGACCTGGAAGTGAACCGTGCAAAACCGTAGAAGCACCCCGGGCTTTGAACTTTGGCTTTCAGAATGCATCCTTGAGAAATAACCCAAGTGACCCGCCATGTTTTCCTCTCCTTCTCTCGCTACCCTTCCAATACTGTATTTTAAAGATAAAAAAACATGAACTTTTTAAATACAATGGTCACATTCAGATGATAACTTCCTGTGCTTTTGGTTAGGTGTTGTATTACCTGTCTTGGAAACAGGAAGCGTTCCAGAGAACGGCAAACCTTGTACTGATACCGCAGTTATCCTGCTCACTTTGTGAATTGGCACCATCTTTGAGTGGTGATTTTTCACAATAGGTCAAAAATGAGCCCCTGAAAGTCCTGAAGCAGCTTCTCAATCTAACTAAACACATAATCAGGTCATTGGTTAACATTTTGAACTATAATCAATAATACTTTATTTCATTTCATTTACTTATTTATCTAGTTTCTAAAGTGGGGGGACATTTTAAAACAGCATTTTCCACCAGAACACCGAAGTGCTGCAGTCTACTGTACCACATCCTTCTACTGCATATGCAGATGAATTGTTAAATAAAAAACAAATCATAATTCCACAATCAACACAATCAAGACTGACTTTACTGCCATTTAAATTATTACTTGGTTTATTTGTTTAACTTGATGAGAATGTTTATAACCTGCCAAATTATAGGAAATATCACAGTGATGTACAAGGAAGCTATCAAAACATTTGTTGTTGTGTAGTCACTTAGTCATGTCCTACTCTTCATGACCCCATGGATGAATGACCAACACTGAATCATGATAATTTCTCTAAGGATGCTTGGCAAAACAAACATGTTCTTAGCAGGCAATGAAATTTTAAAAATTGTAGGTGTCCATCTCACTGTAATAGGAATAGTGTTCCAAAAGAGTGGATGTCTTAGTTTATGAAGAAACTGGATAAATATGAGATAACACTGGGATAGTCAGAAGGACTTTTCCAGATCATTGCAGTGCATGAGAAGCACAATGGTCCTTCAGACATTTTGTTACTAGGTATTTTAGAGCTGACAGTAATTACTGACAGTAATTCTTTGAACTGAGCTCAGAAATATACTGGCAGCCAGTTCAGGCCAATCAGCGTTGCTTCACATGGTTTTTAATGCTGCTTTGAGTGTTTAGATGTTATTTTTAATGTATTTCCATCCTCATAAGGCAGGGAAGCAGAACCTTGGACTGTTGGGTTGGGGTTAAAATGTGGCTTTCCTGGACCTCTCTGGCCTGAGGGATTCATACACCCTCCCCAGGCCAAACTTGCTTTACATCCTCTTCAAGTGTTTTTGCATGGCTGGAATGTGTTATTGAACTTTGATAATGCTTCTTGCTGCCTTGATGGGGGAAAGAGAGGGAAGTGTGAGTGTGATGAAACTAACCTACGGAACAAAAGTAATGTTCACATTTACTGTGCTATCCCCTTTTGCTTCTGGCATGTGGTCCTTGAAACATTGCCCAGAAGGGAAAGTGGCACTTGGGCTGAAAGGAGGTCCCCTACCTTGCCCTAGAGTAGCCCATTCCTGCTTTTGACAGCCAGCCAGCCAACGAATTCCTTTTTCCTTTCATTGGTGGTTTGTGTGAGGGCTGTTTGGCGACTTCAAGCCTGTTGCTGCCTCCATTTGCTTTTGTAGTTACTGCATTAGATTAACCCCTATTTACATCAGTTAATTGCAATTTGTTCATTAGGAAGTTTCTGTCATGCCTGCCCACCCCCCACCCCATTCTTCCCCACTGCAGTTAGGAGGATATCCTCAATTTTCATGACAATAAGAAAGGAAAAGCAAAAGCATGAAATTCAAAGGAATCTGGAGACAACTAGCTTTCAGTTTTAGACTATGAATAGAGGAGGGTTACAAGTTACACAATAAACATTTAGCCAGACTCTGGCTGTTTGCCAACATGCTTTCCTCTGCCAAGCCTCTGACATATAAGAAAGCATTCTTTAAATGGGTATTTCTTCTAAGCAAAAGTCAAATCAATCTCACTTTCTTTACAGTGGGTAGAGATTGATATAGATAAAAGCTATTTTACTAAAGTGGCCGGAACCTAATGCACTGATTACGATGTTTCTGGTTATTATGGCTTTGGACATTAGCTCAGTTGGTAGAGCATGAGACTCTTAATCTCACAGTAATGGGTTCGAGCCCCAGGTTGGGCAAAAAAATTCCTGCGTTGCGGGGGGTTGGACTAGATGACCCTCTTGGTCCCTTCCAACTCTATAATTCTACAAGTCTATTATTTATTCATTTCCTTCCCTTAGAATAAAACGCCTCAAGGGAGACTTACTTCTGAGTAGACGTGTCTAGATTTATTCTTAGCCCACCTCACCTCAAGGGCTTGTGGGCATTTGGCAACATTCAGATGAAATCCTCAATAAAATGCAAGTCATAAAACCCAAGAATTCAAATAATCTGTTACTCTTGCTCAACTTTGGCTGCACAAAAAGGCCAGCACAAAAAGAAACAGCTGCATACATCAGTACTTAACCCAAACGTGTGACAAAATATTTTTTTATCAAGGGAAATTCTTATATTTGCTCCTTAAATTAAGGCTGCTACAAAAACAGTTTTGCACCGCAGTTAATTAGAGCAAGCTGTTAAAAATAATAATAATCCAGTTTTTATTTTTATTTTTTAAGTCTTGCAGAACTTCAGGAAAATGTGCTGGCTCATACTTCAGAGCAAGCCTTTCTCCATCAACAGATCTTTGCCTCAGCCAGGGAATTTGAGAGGTTGCTAACATGTCACAAAGCTGCCTTATGGGGGTTAAGACTTACAGACCCCACACGCCAGAATAACACATGGAGGGGGGTCATGTATTAGGCTAGCCCTGCCTTGCCATGCTGACACCCCCAGCCACTTGCCCAGTCAGGACAAGAAGGAGCTCAAC
Organism: Podarcis siculus; assembly: GCA_034642415.1. Lineage (NCBI taxonomy): Eukaryota > Metazoa > Chordata > Lepidosauria > Squamata > Lacertidae > Podarcis > Podarcis siculus. Next base: position 14,749,392 of record JAXCMG010000039.1, read on the forward strand.
ACACATTTTTATAATTTATTTACTTAACAAAATGTATATACCACTTTTCCAGCAATATGCCTTCCAAAGAATATTTAAATCATAAGCAAACGATCCACAGTACCAGAGCCTCCAAGTGTCTCTATTTTCTAGGGACAGTCCCAGATTTACAGAAGCCGTCCTGGTTTCTCAGATGATCCTGGAATGTCCCACTTTTCTTTAGGACGTCCCTATTTTCATCGGAGAAATGCTGGAGGGTATGGAGTTATGTGACCCCTGAGCCAAGGAGATAAGTAACTCTACAACCTTCTGAAGGCATTTGAAGGCAGCCCTGTATAAGGAAGGTTTTTTATAAAAAATGTTTAATGTTATATTATGTTTTTATACATTTTGGAAGCTGCCCAGAATGGAAACCCAGCCAGATGGGTGGAGTAAAAGTAAAATAAAATAAAATAAAAATGGAATATGAAGTCCCTATTTTCATCAGAGAAATGTACCAAATAAAGGTTCAAAGCCATTTAGCCCCCTCTCTTCCTTTTTCCTATGCAACTTCTGTGACGCTTCTCTCAGAACTGTGGGAAATCGCAGCTCAAAACTGAAAAATAAGCTTCTAGCCCTTATGTCTGCAGAAAGAAAGCGAGAGCAAAGTGAAGGCAGCAGCACAGAAGCGACATTGTTGCTATTTCAGGTAAATCTCCTTCTTAAGGCTTTCGAGGAGAGCAAACAAGGCCTTTGTGATTTCCTCCTGCGAGCAAAGATGGGAGGTTCAAAGTGTCTCTACTGGATAAAGCCCTTTACCCTGCCCTGCGTCTCTTGTCTGAAGTTGCCTCAAGTGCCATGCCTGACGTGCTCCTTCATGGAACAACAACATACAGCAAATAATCAAATCCGGCAAGTTTCATACAGGGTTTTGAGGCTGTTGCTTGTCTTCGCCGTGTTGCCCTTAAATCAAAACTGGCTGGGCCGGATCCCTTACCAAATCCAGCTGCCCCAAAAGCGATGTCGTGAAAACATCTTCCCCTTTAAACAACCCTGGTCGCCTTTCTTTTCTCACACAAATAAATAAACACACACACACACACACATCCTCCTTGCTTTGCTTGGTCCCTCAAAAAGATTTCTGTCCTTTTTATATTTCCTCCCCTCTTTCGGTTAAACCCTCATTAACTCCACTCACGCTGTCTCGCTCTGTTTGCCAATGCTTAAGTAGCACTTTAATAAAAAATTAAAAATCCCCCACTCCTTCTTCTCCTCCTTCTCCTTCCTTTTTTTTTTTTAAAGCAACCAATTAGCACCTCATCAGCTTCAATTAGAGGAGACAAAAGCAGTGTAAAGATAACTCAATGAGAGGGGGTGGCATAGCATCATGTAATCGCTTAAGACAGCATTGGCCATTCAGTGCTCTAAGAGACCGGGGCCTATTCACCCTTCTTTCTTCCCTTTTGGGGGAATTTAGGACTATTTTGATGGGAAGACAGGCCTCCCAGAAGTCTCATAGTCCCTCATTCAGGGGCTACCTGTTTACAGCTCACAGAGCAGAAGGGCCTAAACAATCCTATATTGTACGCTCAGTGCTTCCTTAAACCTAGGCCTCCATAAAAGCCTGTTTTCAGTGGCCGGGACTACTAAGTTAAAGGCCGGCTTTATTCTCATTAAGTGTTCTCCTTGTACTGTCTTCTAATTACAGGGGAAGGGCAACAATGTATTTTTCCCCCCAATGAGAGTTCTTTGGAGCAGTTAATTTGGTGACTGTACTAAATGCCTTTAAACATTAATTAGTGTGGAAGGAACCCTAATTTCCTCCGCAGCTTTCCTGTCCATTTAACTCCCCCTTGTTTTCACATAGGCTTGGATGAGCCTCCATAATGAAATTACCTCATTAATGCCTTTATTCTCGCACAGTAACTCATTCAAGATCGCCCATTTAAGTTTTAATTTGACGCTGTCAAAAGCAAAAGCAAAAAAAAAAAAAAAAAGCCTTCATGGTTTGATTACTGCATTTTTTTAAATAATAAAAAAAAGCCTCTCGCCTGCCCAAATGAGTGGACAGATTTAAATTATTAAGATGGCAAGTAGTGAGTTATAATTGGATACAAGCAGCACTTCAGAGAATATTAAAAGCTTTCAAAGGCTGGCCTACGTAGTCTGTTGACTATTAACTGCATCCGCTGAGTTACTGTGGGGTTTCTTCTACCCCAGAACGGACAGCAGCACAGCACCTGAGCCTCTGCGAAGCAAATAGCTGGTCTTAATAAACAAAGCTTAAATAGGGTTGCAATTAAATCAACAAGGCCTGCGCTCCTTGCTGATGAGTGCAACAGACCTTTCTTTTGTCTTCCCCCAGCCTTATCATTTGCAACTCCCTGTTAACCTGAGGTGGCCTGAGACAAATGGAAATATGCGGTGACTTCCCTCAGAACCAACAGTGAAATAATTCCCACATTATTGAATCAAAAATGAGTAACACGTAGCCCCAATCCTATCCGGGAAGTAAACCCGACTGAGGTCAGACGGGACCTACTTCTAAGTAAACATGCATAGAACAGCTGCTTTGCGCCAACACACATAATACTAGGTGATGATAATAATAAACTATAAATGCTGTTGCAGCATATGTGGAAATACTGGTGAGGTGCTTCCAGTGCTGGGACATACACCAGGAGAAAAGGCCCACCGAGTGCCGAAATAATATATTTAGCATTCATGTAGTGCTTTCTGAATGATCAAAATCCTTACGACACCTCTGCGAGGTAGTTCAGCATTTTCCCCCTCACCTTGCAGGAAAGTTGAGAGAGAGAGAGAGAGAGAGAGAGAGAGAGAGACATGCTTTAATGGCACTTAGTGAATTTGTGGCAGAGGTGAGGACCAGCTCAGGACCAAACAAGATGTGGGCCTATTCCTGCCTTTCTCTAGTGTGGCCATATGTCCGGAATTTCCCCAGACATGTCCAGGATTCAAACGGTGAAATTAGCGTCTGAGGGGAAATTTTAAAATCAGCAAAATGTCCGGGTTTTCAGCAACAGAACTTTTGTGTCCAGATTTTTGATTCTTGAAATATGGCAGCCCTACTTTAACCCTTGTGCATGTGATTTTAAAATAAAATAATAAAATAAAATAAAATGGTGTGAATACAGAGAACTAAACTGGGACCATGGGAAAGGGAGAAAGAGCCCACCCCCAACACAGTATAGATCTGAACTGGGACCACCTGAGCTGGCTACTTGTAAAGGGAAGAAAACCTCCATTGGTGGCGAAGGGAAATTCCCTCTCATTGCAAATAGGCAGCATGGCGGGTGGTAGAGGACTGATCTGGCTGGGTTCTCTCTCTCCACACCACCAGCTATTTAGGTTTTTGGAAAAATCAAGTATGCAAGGGGTAAAGTAGGGCCACCATACGTCTGGAATTCCCCAGACATAGCCGGGATTCGGCTCTCGTAAACAGCACCTGGGCAGAAATCGCAGAAATGTCCGGGAAAATCCAGACGTAATTGCAACCCATGTCGGAAGTGTAGATTCTCCACAAAAGGCATTCAAAGCAATATACAATGCTGCCAGAAAGCAGAAAAACACTGTGGCGTAGGATGTTTTTGATTCAGTGCCATTCTGATGTATCTTAAAATGTAACTGCTTTAGTTGTATCCTTTACAAATAAGGAAAACATAATGAAAAAGATACAGATTGCTGTCTTGTTTTTAATATAATGCCACACAAGTCCTGAAGTTCCACTGTTATCAAAAGAGGCTTCGGAACCCGAATGAGCACCGTTCTATAAAATGCATCGCAGAACTGAATGTGTTTTCTTTTCACAGACTGAAAACCATATTTTCATTGCTAACCATCACGAATTCTAACAAGATTTATTAGCTTTATAAGCTTAGCAGTTTCCCACATCTTCATAATCCCATCAGCACTCTTTGGAAAAAGTCTGAAGATTTCTAGAGCCGAGCTTTTCCTTGCCTGGTGGCTCTAAATGGATTGGATAGCAGCCCTATGGAAAAGGAGATTATGTATCTTTTAAAAAGACAAATGCAACTCGTGTTTTTATCTTATTTATTTGAAATGCTTCTGGGCTGCCTTTACGAGTCAAAAGAAGATGGCTTACAAATAAAGCATACTACTTCCACAAAACATTAATAAAAGCCAGCCATAAAAACAACAAATACATCCAGCACAAACAAGCACAACCAAAACCATCAGCAGAAGAATTAACTCTGCCATGACCTCGCCATGTAGCCCTCATCCAGCAACCATCTCTCAGCCTCAACCTGTCACCTGCAATAATATTGGCCTACCTGACTTTCCCAGGTGTCATAGGAAGTAGTGGGGAGGGCATTGATGTCCACAGGTACGACATTGGTGACCCTTGACCTATTGTCGCTACTGGAGCTCAGCCTGAGAATGGGCCCTATCCTGTTGTGCATTGCAGCTTCTTGGCTTGCATCAAAGCAGAAAGGGAGAGCTGGTTTAGCATAGTTGCTCAGAAGAGCATGAGCTCGCAGCTGCAGCTTGCATCTTACAGCAGCCATGAGTTCCCTTGGCAGTCTTTAGTCAACTGCCATTCTCTGAGCCTTAGCCACTGTCAGTGCCGGATTTACATATAAGCTTTTTTTATTTATCCTATTTACTGATAGGAAGTACCTACAGAGGGTGGTGAATACCACACAAGATATTATGGGCTGTCCCATGAATCCGCTGGATGAAATAGCGGAAGAACGTTGCCTCAGGAAAGTGAGGAAATTTCTCAGAGATGATTCACACCCTGGCAGGCACTTTCTTGATCTCCTGCCCTCAGGCAGAAGATATAGAAGCATGATTAGTCGCACCAACAGGGTAAAGAGCTTCTATCCGTGGGCTGTTAGGCTGCTGAATGAAAAGATAACAACAGGGCAACTGACTTTTCGGGTTTGGTGGGTGTGCGTCAGTAAGCGAGGGGAATTAAGACTAAGAGAGCTGAGTGGGGTGTGCTCGTGTAATCTCACTGTATACCAAGTTGTACAAGTGACAATAAAGTGTTTCTATTTCAATTTCAAGCTAAACAAGCTATAGCATAGGGCCCCACTCTCTTGGGGGGTCCCCAAAAAAATTAAAGGAAAAAAACACCTGGATGTACATTTCCAATATATAAAATAAAAAACAAATAAAATAAAATAAAACCTACATACAGCAACAATGTTTTGTGTTGTGTAGGCTCCTATGATGTAAGTAATGGGCCCTGCCTGCTACCTAAAATATCACTGTTTTTCTCATTTCTATATCAATTACTTAGATAAAAGACGTATTTTGTTATGTGCAAATGGCTTTAGATACCTATTAGGTCCGTAAATTACCATATAGCATATATTCAACACGAAAAATAGTGACAATTTGTTGTTGACAAAGGACAGCTGGACATAGAAAGGGCCCCATTACCTTCAGTAGCTGAGGGCCTCATCCAACCTAAATCTGGCCCTGGCCACTGTCCATACAACATGGCATAGTAATAGGGGCCTATTGCATTGGTTTTCTGAGATTGTTTCCATGAAGTGCCCAGGACTTGTCAAATGTACAATATAAGTGCTAAGTATCAAGGCAAGGGGGGGGGGGGGCTTATACTTGCAGTTAAAGCTCACTTTGCTGGAAGCAGAAGAATGGAGAATATGCAAAGAGACGAACTGTGACCATGTACAGGACAGCAGTGGTGGTGATGGGAGAAGGAATGGAGGTAAGACTCTGAGTGAGCAGATCTTTCCTAAGCTCTTCACTTGCAAGCGCAAATGAAGTTCCCGAGGAAGGGAATAAAACCCTGAGCTCCTTCTTTCCCTTATCTGAGTCTGGGTTAAGGATAATGCTTGGCAATCTGCTTCCTTCCGTACAAGCAGCAAAAAGTGCACTGTTACGGAGTCCGGACATGTTCTAAATGCCATTGATTTGACCATTCGTGGTTATGCATTCCCTCGGAAAGGAAAGAATTTGCAACTTGCTGATGCCATCTTGTGGACAAGGAAAGAAGCCAACCAAGAAATTCTGGGAGAAAGAGACCTAAAATCTCCGCTTTACATAAGAATAATGTTCCTTAATTTGGGACATTTCCAACCATGCTATTTTAAACACTGGAAAGCATTTGGGGAGAAGGATTTGCTCAAAAATATGCCCATATTCACCTAGGACAGAACTGCCCAGATTGGCTTAATCTGTCACCAGTGATTTCAGCATGATTAAGCCAAATCAGAAGGTAGATCATAGAATCAGAGTTGGGACCACAAGGATCATCTAATTCAACCCCCTGTGATGCAGGAATCTTTCATCCAATGTGGGGCTCAGACTCACAGCCCTGATGGCAGATGGCTGAAGGTGATTGATTCAGGAAGCAGACCTTCTAAGCATTCCTATTTTCCAGGGACGTCCCTGATTTAGAGAAGCCACCCCAGTTTCTGATTTGATCCTGGAATTTCCCACTTTTCCTTAGGATGTCCCTATTTTCATTAGACAAATGTTGGAGGGTATGGAGTTATCCAACTTCCGAACCATCTGGAGGCAATATTGTACAGTGGTACCTCGGGTTACAGACGCTTCAGGTTACAGATGCTTTAGGTTACAGACTCCGCTAACCCAGAAATAGTACCTCAGGTTAAGAACTTTGCTTCAGGATGAGAACAGAAATCACATGTTGGTGGAAGCGGGAGGCCCCATTAGCTAAAGTAGTACCTCAGGTTAAGAACAGTTTCAGGTTAAGAATGGACCTCCAGAATGAATTAAGTTCTTAACCCGAGGTACAACTGTATAGAGTTTTCTTTAAAGTTTAATGCTTTATGGTGTTTTTATATACATTCATACCTTGGTTTGTGAACAGCTTAGTTGTCCAACAAATCAGCTCCTGAACGCCGAAAACTGAAGTAAGTGCTCTGGTTTGCTAATGTTTTTCAGAAGCCGAACATCCGACATGGTTTCCGCTTGAGTGCAGGAAGCTCCTGCAGCCAATCGGAAGCCAAGCCTTGGTTATTTGAACATTTCGGGAGTCAAACAGACTCCCAGAACGAGCTAAGTTCAAGAACCAAGGTACCACTGTACAGTGGTACCTCGGGTTACATACGCTTCAGGTTACATATGCTTCAGGTTACACACTCCACTAAGCCAGAAATAGTGCTTCAGGTTAAGAACTTTGCTCCTGTGGCTAATCTAGCAGTGAAGCTTCTCCAAATTTGTCTTGTTTTTCTCTAAGATTTTATACTCTTTTCTTTAAACAACAACAACATGGTGTAACAAGTAAAAGAAACAAGCAAACCTGCAATATTCAAACCAGAAGTAAAGCAGTCAATATATAATCCCATTCAAAGTATCAGGCCCTTACTTGGCCCCACTTCTGATGGCTGAACTGGCTAAGTACAAAATGAAACAAGTGTTGCTCCTTTCATTCCTCCACCCCAATACTTTTTCTAGCCGCGGGTTTGATGGTCCTGAAGAAAAACTAGCTCTAGCAAGATTTCTGACTACAGTGGTACCTCAGGTTAAGTACTTAATTCATTCCGGAGGTCCGTACTTAACCTGAAACTGTTCTTAACCTGAAGCACCACTTTAGCTAATGGGGCCTCCTGCTGCTGCCGTGCCGCCGGAGCACGATTCCTGTTCTCATCCTGAAGCAAAGTTCTTAACCTGAGGTACTATTTCTGGGGTTAGCGGAGTCTGTAACCTGAAGTGTCTGTAACCTGAAGCATACGTAACCCGAGGTACCACTGTAAATGCAATTCAATGCAGATACAAAGGAAACCAAGATAAAACACCAGCTTGCAGCTTCGCTGAAGTTACAGCGTGGAGAAAAGATTCACAGGGAAGTTTTTCGTCCCACACCACCAGAGGTTACCCCAGAGTGGAGCCAAGTGCACTGTGGTGTTTTCCTTTTCTTTTTTCCTCATTTAAAAACCCCCACAAAAAACCAAGAAGAGGGCAATTGTGTTTGCTGTGGCTACACACTACACATTTCATCTGAACATGCAAACACAGATTCCTAAATATTTATGCATGTACAGCAAGGCATTGTGCTAGAGCATGGGCCCTCACCTCGTGCGCACAAAACATTGTTGGGAACAATTGTCTGTCAGAAACCTCAGTGAGAAACAGTTGTGTGTCCTCGGAAGGCCTTGGGTGCTGTGACTAGGCCTCTATGTGGCCCACAAGGCTTTCCCATCGCTCCTTCCCAAGCCATGTCCCACACTGGCCCTGATCCACACCATTCTGAGTATTTTTGTCTGGATGGAATGTGTCCTTGATGCGTGACAATGCCATTTTATTTGCCTAGGTGGATATATACAGTGGTACCTTGGTACTCAAACGCCTTGGTTCTCAAATGCCGAAAACCTGGAAGTAAGTGTTCCGGTTTCTGAACGATTTCCGGAAGCCAAACGTCTGATGTGGTTGTCGGCTATCGTTTCCGGGGCGCCTGCACCAATCAGAAGCTGCGCCTTGGTTTTTGAACATTTTGGAAGTCAAACGGACTTCCAGAACAGATTAAGTTTGGCACTTTTGTTTTTGTTATTTATTTTGCGTTTTTGTTTTTGAGGCTTTTCCGGTTAATTTGTTTTTGTGACTGTGTGGAACCCAGTTCAGCTTCTGATTAATTGATTGTGTGACTGCAGAAACGGATAAAAGCCCCCTGTCCAAACAATGACTAACATCAGTGCAGGTAAGAAAAATAATAATAATTTTAATTTTTATCATCTACAATACTGTCTTATTTATTTTATAGTGCAGTGCACTGATTACTGCTTTCATTTTATGGATCAATGGTCTCGTTAGATAATAAAATTCATGTTAAATTGCTGTTTTAGGGGTTATTTTTAAAAGTCTGGAACGGATTAATCCGTTTTGCATTACTTTCTATGGGAAAGTGCACCTTGGTTTTGGAACTCAATTCCAGAACGGATTAAGTTTGAGAACCAAGGTACCACTGTACGTATGCATATATAAATGTCTGGTTTTTGCATGGATGAAATATAGCCTACTATACAATAGGAAGTCACACCCGTTGTCCTCCTAATGCCCATCCAACTATGTTTCTAATGGTGATGGGGCAGACCCTCCAAAGACAATCAGCACCAGCATTTTGCATGCCACTTTTCCATAGTTAAAACCATGCTCAAGGCAGCGAACAACATAAAAATATTAACATAATTGCAAACTTATCAAAAGTAGCCATGAATGAATAAAACACACCAAAAAGTACACAACCAAACTCAATCTCTTACATAAATCTAAAAGATCTAAAAAATTTAGATACAAAAATATTATATCAATAACAACAACACCCCCCAACAACAAAACCCCTAAACAATAGCTCAACTCAAGAGTCATAATAATAATAAAACATTTTTATTTATACCCCGCCCTTCCTGGTTCAGAAAACTGGGCTCAGGGCGGCTAACAACAAATTTAAAACACTTAATTGATGCAACAAAAAGAGAGAGCATAAAATACAGTATAAAACGTGAATAACAATAAATTCAGAATTCAAAAATCAATTTAAGGGGGAAATCCATCCAATAAACATTAGATGATCACCAGGGCTAGCTGGATAAATTAGTCCTATTTGGACCATCGAGGAGACCAGGGGAGAATTAGGGGAGAATCATAAGGCTCAGGCAAGTTTGTATGAGTGAAGGCAGTCTTTTCAGGCTGCCAGCCAGCCAGCCAAGCCATTAAAAAACCTTTTCCCACCTGGTCCCCTACAGATGTTTGGGGCTGCATCTGCCAGCATGGCTTCAGGGTTAATACTAGCACTTTCTGTCAGGCCCAGAAACAAACAGGGAACCAGCAGAGTTGATATAGCAATGCCATACTCTGCTCATAATCTCAAAGCGCGTCCAGCATTCTGACCACTGCATTCTGCACCAATTGCAGCCTCTGAATCATCTTTAAAGGCTACTCCATGTATAGAGCGATTGGAGTACCCTATTGCTGTGCATGCGTTCCATATGCTGAGAATTTTGTTCCTCATCCCATGCAGACTACCTGGCCCAAGTATTCCCTCTAATTAAAAGAACCCTGGCATAATTGAGCATTTAGTTGAATGAGCAATTCACTTCTGAATAGCGCAAATATTTGGATACAAGTGTGTGGTCAGCAGACACTTCATTGATATCTCTGACAATGAAGGCCCCCGTGGGAACAAAATGGGTATAAAGGGGAGAGCAGCCATTTATGGGGAGGTGAGTCATTAAATAAAAAATGGCCACAAAGGGGATTTTTCTCCGCTCCTAATAAACAGATTATCTAGGCTGCCTTCTGAGCAAATGGGTCTGGCATGGAATCAGGATGGCCAATTTGGAATCCCAACTCATTAACCTCTTTTCCCGAAAGGTTAAATTGGAATAAGGATAAACTTGCTGCATTAGGAGAATAGAAGGATATTGTGGTGATCGCTGGTGGGGCTTATTCAGGTGGCTTTGATGCCAGGGGTTAGGAATGCTGCCCACACCTAGGGCATTATTTTGCCCATGTGGCTGACAGGGGCAAACATGCAAAACAGCTTAGGTTGCAAATGCCTGGCTTGTTGTACAGTATACAACCATTGTGGTATTTTTCTTGTGGGGAGAGACACCTTGGCCCAGAAAATCGGGATAATCGGGATAATCTGCAGCCAAAATCACAAATGCATGATTGCTAGAGAGTCACAAGCAGGGGGATGTATGACGTCACATCCTGTAAACTTTTGCGGCAGGAGGGAGAACAATAGAAAACTTAATCTTCTTCTTTCTGTCACTGCACATGCTCTTTTGGGCTTCTGTGACTTTTAAGGATTCTTGCCTGCCTGATTTTCATCACTGTAACTGTTGAATCCTGGCAAGTCTTTTCATGTGAGTAAACCTGTTGCAATCATGTATTTCTAGTGCTGCTATTGTACCCCACCTTAGATGGGGTCATGACCTAGTTACTGTATTTTTCGCCCTATAGGACACACTTTTCCCCCTCCAAAAATGAAGGGGAAATGTGTGTGCGTCCTATGGGGCGAATGCAGGCTTTCGCTGAAGCCTGGAGAGCGAGGGGGGTTGGTGCGCACCGACCCCTCTCGCTCTCCAGGCTTCAGGAAGCTATCCACTAGCCATGGGAGACGCAGCTCTCCCACGGCTAGTGGAGAGCTTGCCGGCACCCAGAAGCTTGGGGCGCGCTGGGCTCAGCACGCCCCAAGCTTCGGGCTTCCCCTGCCCCAGCCCCGCACCTGGGGGGGAAATAATTTTTTTTCTTTATTCCCCCCCCAAAAAACTAGGTATGTCCTATGGGCCGGTGCGTCCTATGGGGCGAAAAATACGGTATGTGTTCTGCCTTACTAGTTGAAGACCAGTGCGTTCGGGAGTGTGGCTGCCATTATTATTATTATTATTATTAGTAGTAGTAGTAGTAGTATTCTGAGCTGCAGTTTTGGCACAATTCTTCCTGGCAGAATTTGGCTACGAAATACTACTGGTTTGGGGCATTTTCATACATGAGGTTTCAGCTGCTTTTGGTAACATCCCTTATGCCATGTTAAAGTCCAAGGTGGGTGTGGGGAGCTTTTGGCCTTCCAGATGTTGCTGAACTTCAAATCCCATCAGCCCCAGCAAGCATAGCCCCTGGGTAGGGATGGTGGGAGCTGTCGTTCAGCAACATCTGGAGGGTCAAAGGTTCTCCACGCTTCAGATAGATATTGCATTTCCTTGTAGATAAGCCTCGCACTTCATTTGCTACACATGTCTTTAATTTCCTCCACATTTTGATCAGCTCTTATGCTATCTGGGCTTCTACCTACGTGCTCCCCAAGGTCGTTTTACTTGCAAACTAATGGATGGGAAACGCCAGACTTTTTCATATCCTCTAGAAGGCTGTTTCTTTGCCTTTTGATATATATTGGCCAGCAGCAGGAGAGCAACGAATCATCTTGGATATTACTCACCTATTTTCTCACAGGTCTTTCAATGCCTGCTTTGCATTCTTTCCCAGGGTCACATTCCATTGCCGACAAATGTGCCATGTGATTCGGGTTAGAATCAGAAATGCAGTGTTTCCACCCTCACCCGCTGTTAAGGACTGCTGTGTGCGACGTAACCGTGGCACTCCTGAGATTCTTTTTGAAGGTTTTCTGTGACACGTGGAGGTGTCAATGTTGGCTGACCGCAGGACTTTTCAAGGGGGAATTTTCTCTTGCAATCGACTCTTGAGTTCATCATTGGAGAGTCACATGTGTAAATAATTTTGCCATGAGTTCACCCAGTTAATGAACAGGATAAATTTAGGTCCATTAATTTCAGCAGGTCTACTCTGAGTAAAACTTTCTGGAGCACTGCCCAAAACATTTATTTGTAATATTTCTAGTCTGCCTTTTTCATGAAAAATGTTTGAGGCGGCTTACAATGCAAATATCAGGGTTGTGTGTTTGAGCCCCACATTGGGCAAAAAGATTCCTGCATTGCAGGGGGTTGGACTAGATGATCCTTGAGGTCCCTTCCAACTCTACAATTCTTTGATTCTATGATATATAATAAAGCAACAATATGTTGCAGTGTTGAGTGCTGTTGTTCAGTGTCCTCCAGAATATTCTGCCCCATTTGTCCTCTCACCCAGTTATTGTCCCCAGCCCTGTCAGTCAGTGTTCTGTAGCCACCAAGCATGCTCAGACCTCATGGAGGACTTAGGGACTTCGTCAAACCATAGGGCTCCCCTAAGCCTGGTGAGCAGATTAGAACAAGGAGCTATGGAGAACTGGTGCATTGGTGCCCTAGTATGAAGACCAGTCTCTTAGAGTAGCTGAGTAACTGTATGTATATAATGTTTTCAGGAACAATGGGAGTGTCTCCCCCTCCCCTATTTCCCCTTGGTACTCCCTGTTCTTTAAATCTTATGAGAACCTGACCTGGTTGAGGGAGTTGGGTATGTTTAGCCTGGGAAAGAGGAGAGTGAGAGGAGATATGAGACCAATCTTCAAATATCTCAAGGGCTGTCACATAGAAGATGGGGCAAGCTTGTCTTCTCCTGCTCTGGAGTGTGGGGCCAGGACCAACAGATTCAAGTTACAAGAAAGGAGATTCCGACTAAACATCAGGAAGAACTTTCCAACAGTATGAGCTGTTCAACAGTGGAACAACTCCTTCAGAGGTTGGTGCATTGGGTTTCTTAGCAGAGGTTGGATAGCCGTGTGTCAAGAAGGTTTTAGTTGAGATTCCTGCATCAGAGAAGGTTGGAAAAGATGACACTTGAGGTCCAATCTAACATTACAATTCTATGATTCTATGATACCATGATTCAAAGTTCTGATCCAGTACTCATAGCCTATGCTTCATGTCTGTTTCTTCCCCTGATGCTATATTTCAAAATTACTGCAATGTTTTGGTTTTCTTAAAATGCTACAACCCTCTGAACCCCAGCAAAAGTCTGGAAATCCAGTCCAAACGAACAATCAGATGACATAGTTAACTAAGGCACTATCTATAAAGTCTAATGATTCAAATATAAGATACCAATCTAGCCAACTTTAAGCACTTTTAAAACCCCGTTAATTCATCCAAGGCAATCAATGGGACTTAACAATGGCTGGATGGTGCCCAAACACAGTGTATCAGTCAAGCTGCTTGCTTTGTGCGCCAGAGGCTGAGCAGTTTAAACGTTAAGTCGATAATGCGTTACACATTCAGTGCCGTAATTTGCTGGAAATAAATTTAATTGCAAATAATCTCTTAGTATTGGGTGTACGTGTGTGACGGGATGGTACAATTTTTACTGTCGAGACGCAGAAGTCCGGCTATCAGTATATGTGTGAAAAAGGCTTAGGTAGCTCAGCTCGTCCATCTTTCTTGCTGTTTATCTGGTTCTGATATACAAATGCATTCCAGGCATCTTTGGCTGCTTTTTCTTTTTTAATCTGGATTTTAAGAATAACCTTCTTCCTGGGAGTCTTCCTTCCAGGAGTGGCATCAGTGACCAGACCCTGCTGGACCTGCTCTTCCTCTCCACCACTGAAAATTGCTTGCTTGTTAGTCCTCCTATGTCTTGGCATTCTAACTGGGACGGGGTGGGAGGTGGGGTTCCTTGTGAACAAACATTTTTGTGGACGTCACATGCCTGAAGATTTCCTTTGGTTGTGAGATGTTTCTTATATATTTCTGTCAATACCCCTGAGGGACTTCCCAGTGTCATGGGCATAACTTTTATATAAGTAACAGCCTGGGTGTCAGGGACCGTGCGGAGAAGGGCAACATTGAGGAGGAATGGTGGGAGCCTTCCCCATGCCCCTGCTCCTGATCAGGATCCTGGATCTTTCCAGGAGCAGTGGGACAGAATAATAATAATAATAATAATAATAATAATAATAATAATAATAATAATAATTATTATTTATACCCCGCTCATCTGGCTGAGTTTCCCCAGCCACTCTGGGCGGCTCCCAATCAAGTGTTAAAAATAGCATAGTGTTAAATATTAAAAACTTCCCTGAACAGGGCTGCCTTAAGATGTCTTCTGAATGTCAGGTAGTTGTTTATCTCTTTGACATCTGATGGGAGGGCGTTCCACAGGGCGGGCGCCACCACTGAGAAGGCCCTCTGTCTGGTTCCCTGCAGCCTCACCTTTCACAATGAGGGAACTGCCAGAAGGCCCCCGGCGCTGGATCTCAGTGTCCGTGCTGAACAATGGGGGTGGAGACGCTCCTTCACGTATACAGGACTGAGGCCATTTAGGGCTTTAAAGGTCAACACCAACACTTTGAATCATGCTCGGAAACGTACTGGGAGATTTGGAATAGATATAGATTTGGAACAGGTATAGATTTGGAACAGCGGTTTGCAGAGGGACATAGACAGAAGTTGGGAAGAACTGGGTGGTGAACAGCTAGGAGAAGAAGAACTGGGAGAGAGAGAGAACAGACTTAATGTTGCTGGAAAGCATCCATCTGCTCAGCCCAAGGTCAAGGAGAGCAGATAAGGTGGCAGCACAGAAGGCATAGCGGTTGAGAGATCAGGTTGCAAGATGCGGAAGTGATGAGGGGGGGACTAGGGAGGAAGTGGGTGGAACCCTTAATTGGGAGCCCCTTCATTCCAAGGAATGGATTATTTGTTCTCTCGCTGTGATGATTAAAATCTCTAACTGGTAAGAGACTCCTTTCTCTTTGTTCTGTGTATCTACTGCCAAGGGGGTGGGGGGTGGGGAGGAAGCTGGGTCCCTGAAGCCTGACAATGGGGAAGGATTTTTGTTGCAGAGCAACGCCTTGCCTTCAGAAGATCCTGGGTTCAGTCCTCAGCATCTCCAGGTAGGGATGGGGGAATTGGAAACCCAGGAGATCCACTGCTAGTCATTTTAGACAGTGCTGAACTGGATGGACCCAATGGTCTGACTAGGAATAAAGCCGTTTCCAATGACCCATCTCTTTTATCGACTCTACACTGCTCTGTTGCACTTGGAAGGGTTTTACTCGTTTTAGAATTCCAATGGTTTTATCTGTTTTTATCATTTTCTACTATATGGTTGTAACCTGTCCTGGGATGGGACTGTGAACCTTATGAATGAGTGAAATCTTTGGAGGGCATCAGGTAGTGGAAGTCTGGAGCCAAAGGCAAGAGCTGAACTAAAGGATGCCTCCAGGATTTTTTGGAGCCAAATATTTGGCAGCAACCTTGGGACAAAAAAGTCTCTGACAGTCTAAAAGCTAATCAGTTGCGGCAGAAATCTGCAAAGAGTTTTCACATGGCTTGGAAAGCAAAGGAGAAGAAGCCATTTTCTTTGTGAAATGCTTTCCATCTGTTGTTTGCTTTTTAAATAACCTAGATCTAATTCGCTGTGTGCAACATCAGCACTGACTGCTTTCAAAAGGCAAATCACCAACACATGCTTCTCTCCATCACAACTTGGAACACATACGGGTTGTGTCATGTGGCACATGACAGTTTCAGTGCTTGTGAAAAGGTGGAACCTGTTTTCATCAGAGGGCAATGTAAGGTGACAGCACATGACCATTTGCCAAATCGTCCCTCATCATGGTAAGGATGGAACCTCTTGGTGAAACAATTATATTTGATACAAACAAACAAACAAACAAACAAACAAACAAACAAACAAACCCTTGAGGAAACAAGAAAGTAGTAAATATTCCCTTCACCACTTGGTGGAACGTTATAACCAACTTACCAATACAGTGGTACCTCGGGTTAAGAACTTAATTCGTTCCGGAGGTCCGTTCTTAACCTGAAACTGTTCTTAACCTGAAGCACCACTTTAGCTAATGGGACCTCCCGCTGCCACTGCGCCGCCGGAACACGATTTCTGTTCTCATCCTGAAGCAAAGTTCTTAACCCGAGGTACTATCTCTGGGTTAGCGGAGTCTGTAACCTGAAGCGTATGTAACCCGAGGTACCACTGTAGTTTGACTATGTTGTCTAGAATATTGTTACTAAATGTGTCTCTGAACAGGACAAACTCATTTCCCCTTCAAGGTTCACGAAACAAAAAGAAATTGGCTCAGTCCTGTGTATTGTTACCAAGTAAAAACATTGTTCTTTTCAGTTGTGGGGGAGAATGACACGGGGCAGGTCCAGTTAACCAGATATACAACTCACAACAACAAAAGGAATTCTCGGAGTATCCCAGAACATCTGCTCTACAGGCCTTTGACTTACCACAGTGAGCAATGCAATCTGCTGTCTCGTCGACCACCATGCACTAAAACGAAACACTGCGTCTCCTGGGATTGTTGTTTGCAATGCTCATGCTCTGGGCTTTCCAAAATGAAGAGTCATTGGATTTGATGGAATAGGTCTAGTAGCAGAATGGTCCACTCAGAACAAAAGGCTCTCAACGTGTAGAGCTGGTGGACAGAAACCAGCTACGCCGATAGACTCTTCTTATCAACAGCAATTACTGAAGGAGGACAAAAACTGTGCCTGGGTGGTGGGCACAGGGACAAGTCAAACATTCTCAGTCCTGCAATCACAACATTTCTAAGCACTGGCTGCTTCTCTTTGGATATCGCTAACCAAAATGTTTAAGGAGTCATGCGGTCCATCTTCCTCACTGGGAATTCTCCTGGTCTCCATTAGACAATGCTTTTTTAAAATAATGTCTTCATTAGAACCATGCTGTTGGAAGTCATCCAAGAGATCCTACAGTCCAGGATACAAGATAGCCAGATAATGGTCCAGGTATGGGACATTGTGCCCCCCAGAGAGGCTGCAATCTAAGGTAAATTGTGCCTGTGGAGCTGCTAAGCTAAATACATTCTGATAGCTGTCCAATGGCAGGCCACTAGTATACACGTTTTGTTTTATGGGACTATATAAGCAGCAATGGTTAATAGGAAAGCTTTTAATTTATGGCACATTCAGCTTGCTGGGTCCAAAGCATGTCCTATGCTTTTCTTGAAAGGAATCCTATGACTTTCTGGGGCAGTGTTTTTCTTTGCAGTTCAGCTTAAAACTTGTACCATGCCCACCCTGTTATAGGCCTGGTCCTATTTGATTAGTGTCCTTTACCTAGCTGTGTTTAAGTAAAGGCATAGTCTCCCTCCATCTCCATGCCTGTGACTTGTCAATGGAAGGAATTCTCCTAGTCCTCATGTTCAACTCTGGGTTGTATTTCAAAGTAGCACCAAGTGACTTGCTTCACCGGCTCAAGGATTTCTGCACGTGTAATGGAACATTTCCCCCTCTCCTTCCTCAAAGCTTCCGTTTAAGCCACTGTAAAGGATCTCCAATGGGACGCGGGTGGCGCTGTGGGTAAAAGCCTCAGCGCCTAGGGCTTGCCGATTGAAAGGTCGGCGGTTCGAATCCCCGCGGCGGGGTGCGCTCCCGTTGCTCGGTCCCAGCGCCTGCCAACCTAGCAGTTCGAAAGCACCCCCGGGTGCAAGTAGATAAATAGGGACCGCTTACTAGCGGGAAGGTAAATGGCGTTTCCGTGTGCGGCTCTGGCTCGCCAGAGCAGCGATGTCACGCTGGCCACGTGACCCGGAAGTGTCTCCGGACAGCGCTGGCCCCCGGCCTATAGAGTGAGATGGGCGCACCAACCCCAGAGTCTGTCAAGACTGGCCCGTACGGGCAGGGGTACCTTTACCTTTACCTTAAAGGATCTCCAAATCTCTGAAGCAGATTTGGGGATGTCATGGGGCATATGTGCAGGCAGGAAAGTTACTTTGTGCAAGCAGAAATCCTTGTGATGTTACCACTATCTATGTCCTAACCTTTAGGGCCAAAGTGAACACTTCCTGTCCCTCCTATGACTGCCTTTCAAATACAGTGGTACCTCAGTTTTTGAAAGTAATCTGTTCTGGAAGACTGTTCGAGTTCCGAAACATTCGAAAACCGAGGCGCAAAGGGCGGCCTGCAAATTTCATAGAGAAAATTGAGAAAAATAACATATACATTCAGCAGGAGCCATTTGACTTCTAAGGCATATTTGAAAATGGAAGCATTTACTTCTGGGTTTATGGCATTCAAAAACTGAAACGTTCATCAATGGAGATGTTAAAAAACCGAGGTACCATTGTATTACATAATTGTAACATGCCTGTCCTTATTTTTTTTTCCTTTAGGCTTACAGACCCACTTCCCTTTGTTAACGTTGTTGCTCTCCTATAAATCTTTCCTTATAACTGTGGTTCCCATAAGTGGAGAGGGGGAAGAGGAGAGAAATGCTCCATATTGGATTGATTTGCTTTAAAATATTTTTAATACTGCCTTTCTTTCTGGAAGAATTAAATATGGTAAGAATCATATTTGACATATACAAAGATCACTTTTCCTCTAAGACTACTATCCTTTAATGTAGGACTTCTAATGTGAGGAGGTCACTCTGGCCAACTGCTAAACGCATTACATTAGGTTCCCTCGACGGCGGGGGGCGGGGGCGGGGGGAGCTCCATTTTAAGCTCCACACACACAGAGCAAACTCCTTTGAAGGAGAGCTCCCAGAGTCAACTGGCTTGCTCCTGAAGCAGAACTTTCTTCCAGAGAGGAAAATCTGTTTGGTTTCAAAATGGAGCAAACACCGCCCCCCCACCTTTTGCTTCACTTAGCCTTGCCATTGGGGAACTCCCATGTGCAGTTGATGCCAGTAGGGTTAACTTTTGCCCCACTTGCAAAAGAATACAGTGGACGCTCAGGTTACGAATGTGATCCATGCGGGATGCACGTTTGCAACCCGCAGTGTTCGCAACCCGTCTGCACACGTGCAGGTTGCGATTCGGCGCTTCTGTGCATGCGCAAAGCGTGATTTAGCGCTTCTGCACAACCGCCGAAACTCGGAAGTAACCCGTTCTGGTACTTCCGGGTTTTGGCGTATCCGCAATCTGAAAAAACGCAACCTGAAGCATCTGTAACCCGAGGTATGACTGTAATTGGGAGTTCACTTTTAAGCTCCCGATAGTTTTTATGTGGCCATGTCTGCTTGTGCCCCACATGTATAAGAGCCCGAGCAATGTAGTGGTTTAAGTGTTGGCCTAGGATCTGGGATACCATGCTTCAAATCCCCGCTCAGCCATGACGCTCATAGGGTAACCTCGGGCCAGTCACTGCCTCTCAGGGTCATTGTGAGCGTGAGGCTAAAATGGGATATAAATGTAATAACAAATAAATGCACACATACATCTGGAGCAGGGAAGGGAGCAGCCTCATGGGCCAAATTGGGAGCTGTGCCTGGACTAATTAGGCTGGAGACACCACCACCCCGCTCATTCAAACCAATGCTCCTCCCCTTGCAAATTTTCATCTTTGGTTTAGATCAACTCACCCTGAGCCCAGTCCTACTTATCCCAAGCCAAACTAGTGAATGATCAAGCAATTGAGTGCAGATTCCCTATAGGTGCAAGCCATTGAGATTGCTATTATAGAGCTAATGCATCATTCAGCATTATGGAAGGCAGGAGTGAGTAGAGAGAGAGCCTCTGTTTTTCCAGGGACTTTCGACGGAGGTGCACCTCCCTGAGCTCTGCAAGCGGTAACACATTGTATTCTCCCCTGACGGAGCCTGAAACTTGCGGACAGGTCCATCCAGTTTGCTGTGGGGCACTGGTGTGTACTTTGCATTTCCCCACAAAACCAAGCGGTTATCTCCAAGAACCAAGCCCACCCCTCCCTTTGTAAACCTGGCATTTCATTCTGGGTACCAGATTTTTTTCAATGAATCCGGGGACA
Organism: Podarcis siculus; assembly: GCA_034642415.1. Taxonomy (NCBI): domain Eukaryota; kingdom Metazoa; phylum Chordata; class Lepidosauria; order Squamata; family Lacertidae; genus Podarcis; species Podarcis siculus. The sequence goes on from JAXCMG010000039.1 coordinate 14,769,485, forward strand.
CTTTTTTTTTTTTTTTGAAGCTGAGTAACAACAGGGAGTCAGTAGTGGGGATGGTGAGGCAAAAGCCCCTGGGCCCAAGCACACATGCATATTGTATAAAGGTGCAAAGCCCTTCTTTTGCACCCTGTGAAACATAAATACGCAGAGTTTTTTTTAAAAAAACTGGGCAACGGTGAACCGCCCACCCATGACTCCCAAACCTTCCCTGATCTCCTCCCCCCTTTGTTTTGATATATCAGGGGAGGCTCGGGAGTCATGGGCGGCCGTTGCCCAGGAGGGGCCAGCCTGGTGGTGCAGTTGGCTCTGGCTGGCTTCAGAAGCTGCTCACTGCTCGCTGCCGTGGTGCAGGAAAAATGGCGGGCGCCACGGCAGTGAGCAGCTCCTGAAGCCAGCCAGAGCCAACTGCGCTAACAGGCTGACTCCGGGCTGCTGAGGCTGCCACTGCCACGTTTCCCGGGGACAGATTTGCAAATCTGGGGACTGTCCCCGGGAACAGGGGATGTCTGGCAACCTTACTCTATAGAGCCCCACCCTTGATCGAGGGAGCCTGGGTGCTGGCTTTCTGAAGCAGCCTTTTGTAAGCAGCTGTTCTCCAGATGTTGTTGGATTCCAGCATGAGGGGTGCTGGATGTTGTGGTCCAGAAGGGCACCAACTTGGGGAGAGATGGTATGAGGTGCCCATCAACTGTGGTTTGTCACTGGCCACATCCACAAAAATGACATACTTTTGTATTTGCTTTACAGCCAAACTACATCTAACATAATTACGGCCTGAGGATTTCGTTCACACAGTTGAAGGATATCCCCCCTCCCCACTTTATATAGTCAGCCAGTAAAAGCTGTAGCACCTGCTTGAGAAAAATAGCTTATATGTGTCAGCCTGTCACACTCACTGCCCTCCAGCAATGTGCAGTGTTTGTCTGTGCTGGCCTCTCTTCATAGACACCATTTCAAAAAGAAGTTGGAAAAGATACAAGGGAGTCAATACCGAAATAAGAAAAAATATCCTTCTTTAATTGCAAATACATTGCATAATCACAGTCACTTTTTATACTCTCTAGTACTTCATATAATCATCATAAATAATTGTGTGTTGCATAGCTTTCTAAATGTGTACAAAGGGACAAAGCTCTGTGTCTTTTATTATTACAAAAAAAGGGAGGAAAGTAATAAAATTATGGGTCACGTTGTTAACCTTCAGTTGCTTCCGCTCGTTTACTGTGAAATATGATCTCAAAGAGAGATTGGCCACAAATCTACTGAGAATGAGTTTGCCCCAGATCCACTCATTACTGTGAGGCAAATTCCTGATGAACTGTCTGCACAGTTACAGACAGTCTCGGACAGGGATTGCGTTGAGATCTCGAGGGATTACTCAAAGGTTATAGAATATTATTTCTTCCTTTCTTCTGTGTGTTTGTTCATGCCAGTTGGGAAATCTTTAGCAAAAACTTTTCAATGCCTGCATCTCAGCTAATTTTTGGTTACTGCTAACTACTGCAGAAGCATACACACCAAGGGGCTTAGCCGGCATATGTGCAAATCCTATGCACTTTTAGCTAAGAGCAAGTCCCCTTGAACTCAGTGGCTCTTGCTACTATGTAAACATGCACAGGATCAAGCTGCCTTTCTACTGAAATCAATGGAACTACTTTTAATAATGATGCTTAATCAGCAATACATAGAATCTTTGGAATTGTGGCCATTTAAAAACACCTTCTGGGGAACTAGTATTTTTTCCTGTAGACACATTAAGCCTTTAAAAAGCAAAAAGCAAAACTAAACCATCTTTTGACAACACAGAATATTCTCATTACACTAAGCGTTGTGAATGGTTTGATTATACTTTTCTTTTCGTAAAATAAGAGTGGGCGTGAGTCAGTCAAAGCCTGCACTTGGCTCACTCCCACTGAAAGCAATGGGACTTAAGGTCTGCTGGATCATGCCCACACTGCCTCTTCTTGCTATTCTGCTTTCATGCCTTAATTCTCCACCACCCCTTACTAAAAACCCAAGGAGCCAATCCAATTGGCCCATTGCACAGGCTTTTAAGAAAAAAAGCCATCAAGTGAACTGAACTAGATTCACGAGATTTTCTGAAGTACCACTAGGGATGTGAAAGCCCTTGAGCATTGCAGCCCTCAAATCAGGACTTAGATTTAAGTAGGGGATAAATTCAGTATATTCTTTTTTGACCATGGACCAGCCATAATCTCTTCCCCCGTCAGCACTAAATTGGCATTGCGTACAAGTTGCAGCCAGGGGAATATGGAACGAGAACTGACTACATGACTGTTTGTATTTTACCAAAGATACATGGATTAGAAGTCTGATTACAGGCAATTTTATATTGCACCTAAAATGGGGATCATTCGAGGTCATTGCCTCGTGGCTGGAAAGTACATTTTATGAACTGGCTAATAACATTGACACTTTGCCACTTCCCCAAACTTCACTGTTTTGCTAAGAAAAAGGAAGCATCACACATTTGTAGCTACCTCTGACTGCAAATTATGCCACTGCACTTGGAATTACCAATGTGTTAGGATTTGTATTTTTTACTTTTTGCTCCAAAGCAGAATCTATTATCTTGTCCATGTTTAGACAGTTCTGGGGCTAGTTCTTGGGCTAACAAATAATACAGCTGGATTGTGTTACTACCAGTAAACGTCTCTGTAAAAAAGGGAACTGAGAAACTTTGGACAATAAAACATATAAAACTTTATACATTATCAGTGCATTTTTAAAATATTGTACAACTCTTTTTAACAGTGCAGTCTACAAATCATTTAAGCTGCGGAACTAGTACCTAAGGTAGCTTACAGGTCACTCGGCTGTAGAAAATTACCCTGGTGCACTTGAAGACCCTTGCCTACTTTTGAGCACTCATTGCAGATGTAAAATTTCCTCCTTTATGCTAATGTTAGGCCATTGTGTGAATGCAGAAAGTCCCATTCCTTGCCTTGCACACCCTGTATCCTTGGTGCAATGAGAGGAAGGGAGTGTCAAGGTGAAGATGAGAAGGCAAACAATTATTTACAGCTCCACGTTGTACATGTCCTCACCTTCAACTCCCACTAGCATCCTTATGCAGCATCAGGGAGTTGGGTGGCAAGGAAATGAGGCCAACAGCACGGCATAATTATTTGGGAGTGTCTCAACAGGTGGAGTACATCCAACTTGCTCCTTCAACTGAGCTCCTTTAAAACTGCCTACAGTTTAAAGTCACAGATACAGCAGCTGCTCCCCTACTGGAAGACAAAGGAGAATGAAATGTGTTCTGAGATGTAGAAAAATTGAAGATATATACATATGGTCAACCAGTATCCTGTCCAGCCTGCAAAAGAAAAAAGGAACAGGAAGAAGGCAGTGCAGGTGGATGTTCATAGCTATATTTGCACAATCCTTCCTCTAGATGTGAGCAGAGTATGATATGGGAATCCTGGGTGACAGCCAAATTCCTGATGCCCCTTGCTCTCAAGAGTCGAGTTACACTATTAGCAGACTAATGGGATGCATCTGTTGTTAACAGCCTAAGAGAGCAGCTGGATCAGAGCAAAGGTCTATTTAGGACAGCATTCCATTCCAAATAGTGGCTGACCAGATGCGTCTGGGATGCCCACAAGCAGGGCATGAATGTTATGGCACTGTTCCACTTGTGTTCTGCACCAATAGCTATTCTGAAGCACACTTCCTCTGATATGGAAGGTAATATATAGCCATCATAAACTGCTGAGCTGTAGCAACCAGAAGTTCAAACATTTGAACACTCCTTATCTTGGAAACAAACAACTCCATGCAGACCAAAGAGAGCTTGTCAAGGAAAAGTGTAGAAAGGATTGTTCCTTTCTAACACATATGTCTTCTACGTACAATCAGGTATTGGTTTTTCATATGCAGTTCTCCACCTGCACATTCCAACAACGGATAATTCTCACTGGGTGCTGATCACCTAGTTGGCTCTTAATTTGGTCCTGCCTGCAGTGCTAAAGTAAGGGAAGACAGTAACTTCAGTGAATCATGTACAAGGGCCTACTTCCATGGGGCTAAACTGGAATATGTGCAAGTACGCTGGCTTAAATGAATTGTGGACCACTGCCCTGCAAAGTTTTACTCTTTCCAGGTCACAAGCTCGATTTAATGATTGCCTTCTCCGTATGTTCGGGAGTCTTTTGACGCAGTCCTTTGTTTGTAATCTTCTCCGGATCCCAGATCCACTATGTCCTGATAGTTTGTAAATTCCTGAGGTAATGGAAACTCTTCAGTCGATGAATGAGTCCTGTGGCCAAACACCCGCTCTTGCAGCTCAGCGATGTCGTTTCTGATGTCGGCCATCATTAGCAATAGGAAGTCAAAAGAACCCGGTGGCCCCTGGAAATATTACAGGTGTGACAATTAAGTTACTAGTCCCTCGTGTTCCTAATGACTTACAGTACGTCACAGCACCAGTTTCGGATAGATTATCAAAACAGAAGCAAGGAAACTAATGAAAACCAAAGTCTGGAAAAACAATCTGTACTTGAATCTTTTGCGAATGCAGATTTCAAATAAGAAATGAGAAATGCTTCAGTGTGTAAGATTCTGTTACCCTTGTTAGAATTCCTGCTCCATGATTGCAGTCATGGGATTTTTGTCTATCACATGAAGGTGTGTGTTTTGACTCCACAGAGTGGGACATGACGGAGACAGGATGTTTGTGTTACTGTGTTCCGTGAAGTGGGACTATTGTCCTTTGTTCTTTCTCTTTGCTGTCTGATGCTAGAAAGAGAAGGAGCCATGTTGCAGTGCTCCATGTGTGTTTATATGTAAATAAAGTAGATTAGCCAAAATGCCGAGTTGCTGAGATCTGTTATGCAAGCTGCGAAGACTCTGCAGATCCCTAAGTGCGCCAATGTCTGTTGCCATTGATCGCTGTGATATTTGGGCAGAAGAAAGGTTTTGAAGCTCCCGAACGGATGACCAGGAGGGAGAGAACATGCCAGACGGGCATGTGTCTCTGCCAGGGTCCTACTTGAGAGTAGGACTAGCTCCTGACAACCCTCACTATTATGGGCACAGAGTTGGCTTTGTATAGGAACTGAGAGTGTATGATACGAGACGTTCATGTCTTCACCACTTATTTCATTAAAAGAAACATCAACAGTTGTTTAAAGGGAAGAGCACAGAAGGCACTTATTGGGACTGAAAAACAGATAGATGCTCAAAACCTTCATACTGCTAACCATTAAACAATGTCCTCAGTCTGGAGCCCCAAGTGTGCTTCAGAGCAGTTCCAAAGCATAAATGAAGACTGTTCCAACTGATTGCAGTTGGAGGGGCAAAGGAATACAGATATGGGAGAGACAATTCCACCCACACAATTATCAGCAGCCCTGGAAGGCAGGGGTCAGTTTTTCAGCGTTCCCATGCCCAGTGCATTTGTCTGGATGGGGCAATTATGAGGTGCAGATTTTGGTCACTGTAGCTGTTAATATTAGTATATTTAACAGTGTTATAGGAAAAAGAAATACATGAAGCAGCCCTTCATTTCATGCTGCTATGGGTGGTATCCAGCTAAACAGTTATGCTAGCACGAGCACTTTGGGCTGTGCAATGGAACTTTGCCTTTCCCTTCCCCGTGCACCTCCTAAATTTGATCTGGGGGGGGAGGGGGGTTGGGAGCAATCCTGCAACAGATTTAGAAGCACATGGGGGGCTACACAGAGAGAGGAGAGGGAGGGGAAGTTATGTTGTGTAGCTCAACGGGTTTATGCTAGTGCAACTGTTTAGTTGGATACCCCCCCTTTATGTTGTAACATAGAATTGTAGAGTTAGAGGGCCGTCTAGTCCAACCGGTAGTAAGTAAATAAACATTTGGAATTGGATAAATAAATAAATAAATAACATTGCAATTGGATAGGATACTTACCGGTGCTCCTTTTTCTCCTGGTGCCCCTCTGTCACCCTGTAACAAACATCATTTTCATTGATTAAAATGGAACCATATCTTGGACACCTATTCCATCCTTCGAAAGCAACCTGCATTCGTTTTCTCAGGCATATGAAACTGGTTGAGAAGTGGTTTGCTGCTTGATTGTAATGTAGTTTCTTTCATATTCTGATATTTCATTTATGATACTTATTTTAAATTGGTGTTTTCCCCACCCACCCCTACTATGGATTTGTATATATTTAATATACTGTATTGCTATCTAACAACCTGGAAACCTTTGAGTTGAAGGCCAGAAAGTCTACATAATCGTTCAAATCACGCATTAAGTGATCTGAAAAGTTACACTTGAAGCAAAGGTTAAGCGTTCAAACATCCTACTGAGTCCAATGGGACTTTCGCTAGGTGTATTTCTGACTGAGTTCAGTAGGGCTCTCACACTACTAAGTGTGAAGCCTTGATTTCATTTACCATTTCTTACATATCAAAGTTAAGTATCATATTTCCAATCACAATTTTTTTATCTGTTGTAAGTATTCAAATCAGCAAATTGAACCAAGCTTTGATGATTATTCCAGAGCAGGGAAAAACTCTGAAACAACTTCTCCCCAAAAGCCAAATCCATCTGTATTGGGAATAGTTCCAATCAAATTTACCATAAAGTAAATGAACAATTGATTCATTTACACCCTAGATGTAGGCTAAAAATGTTTCCAATTAATATAACAGATGGACAATATTATGACAGCATAGAACCTTCAATTTCAAGACATATCTAAGGAGATATGGCCCTGATTTGTGATAAAAGATAAACTGCAATGCTCAATAGGATGGATTTGTGGCTCCATTACTGTATCAGGATTTGAGTCTGCAGCTGTCCTGAGTTTGGGAGATATCAGGGATATCAGGTGGAGATTCAGCCTGTACACGACCATCAAACTGGTTAGGAAGGAACAACAGAAAAACAATCTATATCAGCAGGCAGGCCATGTTGTAAACCTGATTCATACAAAAGCTCCCTTGCAAGGCATTCTCACACTACTCAGCCACAAGGGGGCTCTGCTTGTTGTTTCTTGGGATAGGCCCAGCTTTACTGCTGCCTTCCAATTAGTTGGGAACTGGGAGCAACATTTCATAAGACACGTACTAGAGGGGAAAGAATTGCTTGCTCACCTTTGCTCCATCTCTTCCTGGTGCTCCTGGAGGACCCTGAAAAACAAAACCACAGTCCTTATGAACATGCAATAACCCAACCAATACGCTGCGTGCATTTATGGAACGGAGGTGCAATACTGACCACGGGGCCCCTTCTGCCCTGTTTGATATGGGACAGGTCTGGAGAGGGTCCCATAGGCCCCATTGCTCCTCTAGGGCCTGGCAGACCTGGAGGGCCAGGAGATCCAGGAAATCCAGGGCTCCCTTGCGGACCTGTGGCACCTGCAATAAAAGGGAGATGGTTAAGGCCGTCAGTGGGTTCATAGATGTGGCTGGTGAATGGGGGCCGACTTAGGACAACAACGGGGAGAAGCAGCACCCCTGCTTTAGCCTGTATCTCAATTGCTGGGAGACTAACCAGGAGCCCAGAGGTTTGAACCATCTGCCTTGTATCTTGGCCAAAATAAGATCTATTCAGCTCAAAGATTATGATGCAATTACATAAACAAAACAACCACATTACTGATTGATTGATTGATTGATTGCATTTTCTCCAAGGAGCTCAAGGAGGCTTATATGTTTCTCCCTGCTCCCCCATTTAATACCCACAACAAGCCTGGGAGAGAGTGACTGGCCCAAGTTCATGCACCAAGCTTCATGGCTGAGTGCAGATATGAACCCTGGCCTCCCAGGTCCCAGTCCGACACTCTAACCACTCTACCACGCTGACTCTAATGATATTGCCCTTTATTGCACGGTATTAATAGTAGTACTTTAATGCTGGTTCTGAATGTGTTTTTACTACTTTGTATTTCACAAGGATGTTTTTAAAATGTCGCAAGCTGCCTCGGTTCCCAGCTTGCAAGGAAGGTGGGATAGAAATGCAATAAATGGAATAAATACTGTAGCTCTCTATGTCTCCTGCATATAAAGAGCACAAAGAGTGAGATCTGACAGGTTGAGCTTGGCAAGGAAAGCTGAGAAACCTTTCTCAATTCCCAGTCCAGAGATTCACTAAACAAATATATAGCTTGGGAATGAAATATTTTCGGTTAGGAGAGGAGGTGTGGAAGAATCAAGCTTGCAGCACCTTGGACAGCTCCTGCGATGGGATAAACCAGATGGAAGAAGGCATGCTTTGAGGCACTAACTATATGTGTTTGTGTGTGTGTGTGTGTGTGTGGATGCATGGTTGTTCCTACTCTAAGCTCCTTGTATGAATGGTAGTATACAAATATGATAAACATAAAAATTAGTTTAACTACTTTATTGCTTTACCTGGAGGACCCTGATCACCTGGCTGTCCAGGAGGACCTGGTATTAATGTATTGGATGCAAGTACTTTTTCTCCTGTGATTGGTTTGCTAAGGTCAGCAGCATTATTTGGCAACAAAGCAACCTGCAAGAAAGAAAGCACCATAAACCATTAGCTACGCAGCATATTCAGTGACACCTAGTTGAGTTTTTGTTGCTTGGAAGACAGCACAAAATGAAATCCGCAGTTCATGACCCAGCTACTAATTCCATCAGTCTATCCTCTGAAAGAGCCATGGTGCTACACTTGGACTGGGAAGCTCACTGCTATTTGATGGGTCACTCAAGGCACAATCCTAACCCCTGGCTACCAGGGGTTGGATGAAGTGGTGTAGCTGGCACTGTACCCACAGACTTGGAACTTGCACCTGTCATAGAGGAAGGTCGGGGTCAGGAAAAATGTCCCTTTTCTGAGACAGTTCCTAGGATGGAACAGAAAAGAGGCCCGGATCAGGTCTACTGGCATCATGTGATAGCAGCATGGTAGGCATAGGAGCCTCTCTGCTCCAAACCATTCTTCTTAAGAACTTTCTGTGGGTAGAAATTGGTGTCAGCTCCTTCCTGCCACTTGGGAAAGTGTACTGGGGCACTTCTATCTGACAGAGCTTCTCTGCTGGTGGTTGAGCTTCATGGCAGAGGTCAGTGGAGCCCAGCAGAGTTCTGGACATGGCAGATCAGGGGCTTGATTTGCGCTGTCCCCTATTCTCTCTCCACCACCTCACAGAGTTACTGTGAATGGGCAGCTTCAAGGAAGCAAAAAATACCCAAACACGAAGAAGTAGACAATAGTCTAGTTACAGGTAGGTAGCTGTGTTGGTCTGCCATAGTCGAAACAAATACTTCATGCATGTATCTGAAGAAGTGTGCATGCACACGAAAGTTCATACCAATCACAAACTTAGTTGGTCTCTAAGGTGCTACTGGAAGGAATTTTTTTATTTTGTTTAGACAATAGTCTGGAATTAATAGCTTTACCTTTTGTACTTGGGTACATACGCTGCAACACAATATATATATATCCTTCTCACCAAATATGAATGGTGTATGGTGTGTGTACAGTACATGTAAGTTTATTTTAAAAAATTAAATCTCTGGCTGCCGCTTCAGAATTCTTAAAGAGACGTATGCTATCCTACATATGAGCACTCTGAATAGAGAGAGAATGTATTTTGATTAAACATAGGCAAGCATAAAAAAACCTAAAGTGAAAATTCACCCCTTAGTTTTTCACAGGGACAGATTCTAGACTTATTCCTGGATTCAAATTCCGGCTGAATAGTAGTAGTAGTAGTAATTACTGTCTGCTCTGACTTGTAGCCCCCACTCCCAAAGTCTTCAGCAGAGCTCTTATTCAACCTTGTTACAGCAGATTGCTTAAACCAGGGGCCTGAAACCTGCAGCCACCCAGAATCCTTTTTATTCCAACCTCCATTATCCTCAAGGGATGCAGGTGGCACTGTGGGTTAAACCACAGAGCCTAGGACTTGCTGATCAGAAGGTCGGCGGTTCGAATCCCCGTGACGAGGTGAGCTCCCGTTGCTCGGTCCCTGCTCCTGCTAACCTAGCAGTTCAAAAGCATGTCAAAGTGCAAGTAGATAAATAAGTACCGCTCCAGCGGGAAGGTAAACGGCGTTTCTGTGCGCTGCTCTGGTTCGCCAGAAGCGGCTTAGTCATGCTGGCCACATGACCCAGAAGCTGTATTGGCTCCCTTGGCCAATAAAGCGAGATGAGTGCTGCAACCCCAGAGTCGGCCACGACTGGACCTAATGGTCAGGGGTCCCTTCACCCATTATCCTCAGACAATGCAGCCACTGTGGCAAATGATCAGGGATGATGGGAATAACAAACACTCTGTTGGATTAGACCAAACAGAGGTGCCAGAGACTGAACCTGGAATCTTCTGCATTCAAAGCACTGAGCTATGGTGTTTTCCCTTCCAAGGGCTCAGAATACTTACAGGATGAGAACATTTTCTCCCCCTGCTGAGTGTACACATATGCAATTTGAGTTTTATTGCCAACTTGTTTATTTATCTCGAACAGATAAGACAGGCACTTTCATAAAGGACACGTAGGGGCAACAGATGCCAACCTGCAAATTCAACGTGACCCTGAAGCTCATGCAATGTATGCTAAACCAGCCACTCACTCCTGCCTGCTCTCTCTTCACTATCTCAAGGTCAGAAGCATCTGCCCTGTGCTTTGATGATGAATATTATTATCTTAGCCAGACATGAGCATGCACTGATCTAATTTCTATTCCATTCCACTTTCTTCATTCAGGCTTGGAATCGCTCTTGAAAATGATCTCACTCCCAAGTCTCTCTTCATGCATGAATCTTTCTTCACAAGGAAACAGAATACCTCCCAACAATATTTTCAAAAGGGACAATAGTCACGGAAATGAGATCTAACCCCCACCATGGCCTGCATTACATGTACTTTTGAAGAAGTTCCGTGCGGAAACCGTTGCTCAGTTGGCTTGGCGATGGATCGCCTGGGTCCAGGCTAACACTTATTTCTAATTAAATACATACTTACATGTATCTGCGCAAGCAACATGTGCAATGAGAGCTATTCCACACATGGGAATGCTTGCATGCCTGGATTGCCTGCTATTTATTTCTTTTGGCAAAGGGCTCTCCCTCTCTCTGACTAGTTTTGCAACTCTGTCTAGGGGGATGATGGGGAAGAAGGGTTTTTTTAAAAAATGTATCTCTGAGGAATTATTTCCATTATATCTGCATAGAATCCCTGAGTGCTGCAGAGAATCCTGGGACAGCATTTAGGGCAAGCATAGGCAAATTCGGCCGCCCAGATGGTTTTGGGACTACAATTCCCATCATCCCTGACCACTGGTCCTGTTAGCTATGGATGATGGAAGTTGTAGTCCCAAAGCATCTGGAGGGGCCGAGTTTGCCTATGCATGCCCAAAATGGTATCCCAGGATTCTCTGCCTATGCTTGCTTCACAGTGGCTATTCTCCAGGTGTATCGGGATTTCGTCTGATATAATGTGAGCTGAGAACAGGACCAAGCACTCCACACTGCAGGGAGATATCGGTGATTACAAGCAAGCAGTGTTCTAGGGAAATTTGCCTACCACTGCTGATTTTCTATCCAACGAACTCCTAAAAAGGAGCTACTCTGGGCTCCTTTGGGAGGAAAGGTGGGATATAAATGTAGCAAATAAATGCATACATATACAGTAAGTTTCTGAGAACTCCAGGACCATCATGTCCGTCAGGCAGCAGCTGAGCTCAAATACCTCTCTATTATTTTGCAGCCCCATTTGCACTCTGCACACACCATTCACTGCAAGCTCTTTCTTATCTCCCCATACTGCTCTAAACCCAGCACTGTAGTGTCATTCTGGTACATTTTCTTGGGGGTAGGGAAATCGTGGCTTCTGGAACACCTAGAACACCCCAGAACATCTACTGCCACCCGAAAAGCCCCCCAAACGTATTAGGAATCCCGCCCCACTTGAAATCACTCCAATTTCAGCTGCCTCTTGCCCCTCCCTCCAAGATTCCAAGCCTAGAGTTTGAAGATTCACACTTCAAGCTTAGCCTCAAATCATGCTATCAGATTCCTGATGATATTGGCCAGGGTGAGTTTCTCTTGCATGAGATAAAACACCATACGGTTCCCTTGCGGATTCTTCTTTTGAAGGTTTTACAGAATAAAATTGGCTTCATAGTCTTATATTAAAACAAAAGAACAAAACCCTGGAAAAGGACTCTTTCTCTTCTGTCCTCTAGCTGAATAGCAAGATCCACCACACCTAATATATTTTCCCAAACAATCCCATGCAAAACACACATGACAACCTTCACAAAACTCAAGTTTTCACATGTGTCTCAGTTATGTGTGATTTTTATTTTATAAAAAAGATAATTACCTTGTGTTGGGAGAAAAATGATGGCGCGAAGCCAAGTGTAGATACCGCCCCCCCCTGCAATTTGACACATTATATAGCTTTGAAAGGAATAATTGCCCATAAAATAATCTAGAACTGATTGTCATAAAGAAAACATAGCATCCATGCTCTTTCCTTTGAGGATTTAAACTCTCCTGCATCAGAAAATAGTGTGTGAAAAGTATTTACAGTTCAACTTCATTATGTGGGATTCTATTAATGTACCCCCAAAATATGGTAAATACGAAATGTGATTAAACTGACTCTTGTAAAACTGGCCACTCAACTGGAAGGGACCGATAATCTGGTTCTAGGACTACTCATTGCCCTAAATTAAGATTATTCTTCTGAACGATCTTTTATGAAAACATCCCCAAGTGACTGTGTTTTTTTAAGCCTCCAAGGAACAAGATTGCACCATTTCCCTAGACGACAAATTCACTTGCTGAATTTCTATATCTGGGTTTCTTGTTCTGCAGCAAACCTATGAAATATCTTATTTAGAAACTTCATTCTGGCCAAGCCCATTATGTTTTTCTTCTCAACTCTCGTCAGCGGCGTAGCTTGCCGCTCGGGTGCCTGGTCCTGCAGCCAGGGGCAGGGTGAGCCGGCCATGGGGGTGGAGCTATCTGTATGGATCCTATCCGCTGCCTCCCCCTCAGCTGTAGGGCGGCTGAGGGAGAGGCGGAGGGCAGATGCAAGTACCATGTTGCCGTTTTAAGCAGCGTGGAGCCTGCAGGCACCCAAGCCACCATGTCACTCCCAGGAGAGATGCGTGGCTTAGGCACGCTGCAGGCCCCGAGCTAAGTGCCGGCCCCCACAGTATGGTGCCCAGTGCCAGCTGTGTTTCGTTACGTTTGTTGACTGAACTTAAAAGTTTCATGAGCATATTTTTTTTTTAAAAAAATCAAACTCATATTTTTGTCATTTTGTCACACCCCCCAGTGATGACACCCAGGGCAGACCGCACCCCCCCTTCCTCCGCCACTGACTCTTGTACCTTTTGTTTCAGTTGCAACACTGTCTGCTTGATTTGATAGAACTCTTTGCAAGAGGCACAGCAGGCCCCTGGTTTCACCACGTTATCAGCCTTCTCAGAAAACCCTGCAAAAAGGGGGAAAGAGAGAGAGAGAGCAAATATTCCAATGCATTTTTTCCCCCAAGAGGAAGAAAACAAAGCCGGGAAGAGAAATGCCAAAGAAAGCTGTGCTGGGGTGATGAGCCTTTGAAGTTTTCCTTCCTGGCCATTCCGTGAGAGGAAGAGGTGCCCTTGGTATTAACAACCTTTCCCAGTTGTGAATCACCATGAAAGGCTGCACAGATCCAGCCTAAGCTCGCTGCAAACAGTCTTAGCAGCAGCTGTTTCCAGTTAGCAGGTCTTAATGCCCTTTTGTAAAACTCTTTTTATATCTGGGGCGGGGGGAGAGTGTTTACCTCTCTACTTTTATCTGAGTCTTTACTGTACAGGACCCACAGTGATTTATAATCCCCCTTCAAGGGCCAATTTTTGTATGCTGTAAATTGTGCCAATATCTCATGCAGCGAGACCTTTTGCTTGCAATTTGCACAAAGCCGGCCTTTATCACCACTGATTATGTTTGCTGCGCAATGGGACGCTTAATGGCAGAAAGGGTCAGAGCCACAATCGCAATAAAAAGTAACTCTGAAATATCTACTGGTACATTGCTGGAGCCATTGAAATGCAGAGAATAACAGGAGAACGCAAGAAGTATCAGAATAAGGCGCTCTTTACAGAGCTTTAAATCTTCAGGAAAGGCACAATATACTCAGTGCTTTTCTTCTTGAAAAAATGGTGGTGGTGCTGAGTACCCGTGAGTACCCCCAGGAAAAAGCACTGAATTTACTTATTAATTCTTATTATCGGCACCAATCAGGTTGAGGCTAGATGTAAATTGAGGCAAGGGTGGGAGGACTCCCTGCGTGATGGGCAAGAGTCAGATATAGTTGGTTATATTCTGTAACCAATAAAGTTGTGGCCTAAATTTGCCCAATAACATTAACCTAATATCTGTCTCCTTGTGTCTTATTCATCAACGAGGGGGTGGTTTCGGGGTCTTGAAATACAGTTATCGGCACCAATCAGGTTGAGGCTAGAGGTAACTTGGGGCAAGGGTGGGAGGGGCTCTCCTTTATTGGAGGTACAGTCGTACCTTGGATCTTGGCTCCCAAATGATCGAAACCTGGAAGTGAGTGTTCTGGTTTTCGAACATTCTTTTGGAAGCCGAATGTCCAAGTGGGCTTCTGCGGCTTCTGATTGGCTGCAGGACCTTCCTGCAGCCAATCGGAAGTCGTGCTTTGGTTTCTGAACGTTTTGGAACTCGAAAGGACTTCCGGAACGGATTCTGTTCAACGTCCAAGGCACGACTGTATTTTAACAGAAGCAGGACAACCATCTGCCAGGGATGCTACATATTTGCATCCTGAACTGCTCAGCCTGGATAGCTCAGTTGGTTAGAGCATGGTGCTGATAACACCAAGGTTGCAGGTTTGATCCCCGTATGGAGCAGCTGCACATTCCTGCATTGCAGAGGGTTGGACTACATGATCCGCAGGGTCCCTTCCAACTCTATGATTCTATGCAGGTCCTGCATTTAACAGGGATGATCTACAAGTTCTCCTCCCCACACCCACCTGATTCTATGAGGCTTACTCAATAGTTCGCCCCCAACAAGCCATGAGTTCCACACACACTGTGTGCTGTTTATAGAGGCTATATTGAAATCCCTTGCCAGGGTCTGAGGCCCAGAACTAACTTGCATCCCCCTGTGCTGCTTTGCGCAGAAGAAGTAATGACACGCAGGAGCTGCTGGAAATTTAAGGCACAGCAGCCTGTGACATTCACCAGAACCCTACAAAGGCACCAGTTAAGCCCCACAACTTGCACTGGCAGCAGCTGAGGTCATAACCCAAGGTGAGAATCAGATAAAGGAGGGCAGAGGCCATAAAGCAGTTGTAGCTTCCTGGCCAGTAGCAAAATGTTTAGGACTGTTTTCACTTGGTTCCCGGCAGCAAAGGCTAAAGCTTGCAATGGGTGACCTGGCGGATTGCAGGTATAGGGATCAGTTTATCTTCCACAACACATCTCTTTGGCAAAGGAGTTAAGAGTAAGGGAGAGGCACTTCATCTGCCAAGGGAGACTATTTGCAGCAACACCAGAGCAAGTCAAGTGGCAATTCTTGATCCCTATAAAAGCTTGAGGGAGAGGCTTACTTCCTGCTCTTAGCAAATAGGACACAACATGGTCCAATGAATATTCGCTTCTTGTACTCATGGAGGCTGTGGGAAGGATTCCTGCATTGCAAGGGGTTGGACTAGATGACCCTTGGGGTCCCTCCCAACTGGAAATTCTATGATTCTATGAAACCACTGAACCCAGTAAGAGTCACACAGTCACAGGAGAAGTGGAGCCTGACCCCTCTCCCCCAGCCATGTAGGAAAGATGGGCAGGAACTAACGAGGGCCTAGTTGCACAAAACCACATCTTTTCCACACCTGCTAAGCTCTTCCATCTCCTGCACGAGGACCGAACTTCGGCATACAACAGATGTGATGCAAATGCAAACTCTGCTCCCCCCAAAAGTTGGAATTGTTTTTCCAGACAGAGAGGGGCTGAAATAAGTCAATGCTCCTATGCTTTCTTCCACAGTGTTGAGTACTGGAAACTCTGTTTTAATGAAAACGAAAGCAGAGGCTCTCAAAGTTCTGTACCAAACTCTACAGAAGAAGTGTGAAGGACTGACGAGGCTTCTGAATTATTTGCCACCTCAGTGACAGCGAAACCGGGCTCCCAGATTGCATTTCTCTTCCGCAAAGGAGTCTCAAAGAGGCTAACATTCTCCTTTCCCTCCCTCCCCCACAACAAACACTCTGTGAGGTGAGTGGGGCTGAGAGACTTCAGAGAAGTGTGACTGGCCCAAGGTCACCCAGCAGCTGCGTGTGGAGGAGCAGAGACGCGAACCCGGATCACCAGATTACGAGTCCACCGCTCTTAACACCACACTGGCTGAAGCTACCTAAGCGCCTGTGTGTGTGCTATCATTACTGAAAACGTGCTCCTTTCTTGTCTGAAGTTAGACAATAAGAAAATGAGCCCAGCAGCAGCAGTTCCTAAGATAATACTCTTTGATGGGGCAGTACATTTGCTTGAAGTTCTCAGGTGGGATTCACCTAGCCAGCCCCATCAGCAGAACCCCTGCTCAAGGACATCCATTTTGTGCTCCCATGGGCTTCCCATACCCCCACAATGGGCCACTGAGGGGTCCTGAGAACCCCCAAAACAGCACGTGGTGGTGGTGGGGAGTGGGGAGACCTATTCAGCTGGCAAATGGAAACGCTTGAGCAGATGAAACAATGCAAAGAGCACAATGTTGAATTCTACCCATTGTTTCCTGTATGTTTCTGAGCAAAATTCAAAGTGTTGGTGCTGACCTTTAAAGCCCTAAATGGCCTTGGTCCAGTATACCTGAAGGAGCGTCTCCACCCCCATCGTTCTGCCCGGACACTGAGGTCCAACGCCAAGGGCCTTCTGGGGGTTCCCTCACTGTGAGAAGCAAAGTTACAGGGAACCAGGCAGAGGGCCTTCTCGGTAGTGGCGCCCACCCTGTGGAACACCCTCCCACCAGATGTCAAAGAGATAAACAACTACCTGATATTTAGAAGACATCTGAAGGCAGCCCTGTTCAGGAAGTTTTTAATGTGTGACATTTTAATGTATGTTTAATCTTTGTTGGAAGCTGCCCAGAGTGGCTGGGGAAGCCCAGCCAGATGGGCGGGGTACAAATAATAAATTATTATTATTATTATTATTATTATTATTATTATTATTATTATTATTATTTCCATGTTGAGTGCCTGCATGCATTCCCCCTACCCCACAAAGCTTATGTCATCATCTGTCTTGTATTATCTGCCATTGGTTTTCATTTGATTATGTGGCTATGCCGTGCCCTCTCTACAATATGCAATAGGTTCTTCATGTCACAAAGATGGTCCATTTCTTTGGTGCCCCTCCCCATATTCAAACCTGCAGCTCAAATTCACAGGCGGCTAAGGGCAGCAGACAGCTTTCATCCCTCTGGCGCTGTAAAATAAACACACACTAATTCATTTTCTCCATCCTGTGTGTTATCTTTGGAGATTGGGTGAGATACTGTTGTTGTTGTTTTTTAATTAAAAAAATCAGTATATTATTAACATTGTAAGGAAGAATTTATCAGATGATCTGCCTTGAAGACCTAAATTCCACTGCAATTTAAGCCAGCTATTTTGGAAAGGTTATTGCAATGCAAATGGTTTTTTGTAGGCTGGCAATGGCGCATGAACTTCTATCTGCCACAAGATGGCATTCCTAAGCAGATTGTTTCAAACAGTAGACTTAAGAGTCAGAGGGAGAAATCCTGTTCTCATGTATGATGGACTGGAATTATACCTGCTTAAAGTATTTCTTCTGCATAGCTATTAAAGGTGCAGAAACTCTGTCACCCGGCCACTCGGTTTTGCAAAGCTGGATTAAAAAAAGGAGGCTATAGAAGAGTACTTTTGGGATCTTAGACATCAAACGTTATGGGAATCCTCTACCCTCAAAATGTCTGTAAGGAACTGATTCTCTGCTTTTTTGTAACTTGCTGGACAAGAACAAGGTTTAGCTAGTCTCATTTCTTACTGGGGAAGGGAAACCGAAGTCAGCCAAGAAAGGACCACATTTTTAGTCATGATAGCTGACACACCAGGGGCATAGATAGCTTCATCTGACTTCACAAGGCAGAATAGTTCAGCTTATCTATCACTTCAGCTTCATATGCAGAAGAGCAATGCATTCTGGGAACTCAGCTTTACCAGGAAAGGCTGAGAGCCATGTGGAACAACCAGCTCAGAACATAATAGCAAGAGCTCTGAATCAACTGACCTGGAGGCAAAAATATGCAATTTTAATAGCACCTCCTTCTGAGCACAGGTCTTTAGGCTTGGAGCTTTTCACTGATTTTATCAGTGCACAGTGGATCCCTTTGGACCAAAATAATTTAAGAAACAGCAATGTAATACCTTTCTCTCCTTTGGTGCATGTTTTCCCATCATCTTCACGTATGTACCCCTCATTACATTCACACCGATAGCTGCCAAGGGTATTGACACAGATGTGGGGGCAGAGAGGCTCGCTGCTTGTGGCACACTCATCGATATCTGAAAGGGGATGGATGCCGCAGTGGGTTTAAAAAAAGGGAGGGAACTATCAGAAATAAAGGTTTCCTAAAACTGTTGTATTAAATGCACTCGATTAGTGAGGGACTACTGCTCTGTAGAACTATGTGTTGCATGCAGCAGATTCCAAACTCTCAACCCCCATCATCTGCAGTTCAAAGGTTCAGACAGCAGGTGATGAGAAATGCCTCTAAGTTGCTGGAGAGGTAGTGACAGCCAGGTTAGACAAGAACCTGTGGCCCTCTAGATCAGGGATGGAGAACATATGGTACTCCAGATCAATGCTGGACTCTGAACTCTCATCATACCTCATCGTTGGCCATGTTGGTGTAGGCAGCATCTGAATTAATCTGAATTAACTATGTAAAGGTTTGGAAATAAATAAAAAAAGACCTGCAAATTTGGAGTATAATGCAATTGTCATTGCTGGGTAAAAATTCGGTCATAAAAATGAATATACTCCCAAAGATGCTATTCCTATTTCAGACTGTACCTATAGTTAAATCTGAAATTTTAAGGAGTGGCAAAAAGATCTATCTAAGTTTATTTAGCAGGGGAGATAATCCAGGATAAAACATAAAATCATGATTGACACTAAAGAGAGAGGTGGTTTTGCCCTGCCTGATGTACCATTATATTTTGACGCATCATGTTTATGTTGGTTGAAATAATGGATTTTACTAAAGAACAGATACCTAGTGGACTTGGAAGGGCATGACCTAAAATTTGGGTGGCATGCGTTCCTATGGTACGGGAAGGCCAAGATATATGAGTTTCTCAAACTACTTAATTAGGAAAAACCTGTATAGGGTATGGGGAAAATACAAAAACTTAGTAGAAAGGAAAACACCAATGTGGTTGTCACCAACAGAAGCCCTTGCAAGGAAAAAATAATAATATACAGAAAAATTGGAGTACATATAGAGACTTGCTAATTGTCACTGGGTTTGGATATAAATTGAAAGAGTTTGGAGAGTTAAAAGATCAAGTGACAGATTGGTTAAGTTACCATCACTTGAATGCAACATTTAAGTTAGATAAAAAAATATGGATTCGCAGAACAAAATTCACAGTTTGAAAAGGAGTTATTTGGATCCAGGGTAAAATAGACTAGCAAAAATGACAAAATCAACAAAGGGCAATTGTTGAAAATGCAAGGTAGGAGAGGGAACTTTTCATCACATGTGGTGGTCGTGCAGCATAATTAAAAACTATTGGGAAATGATCTATAATGAACTTTAAAAAATGTTTTAAAAATCCTTTTCTAAAAATCCAGAAGATTTTTGTGGGGTTAATAACAACAGAAGTTATATAAAAAAAGAGAATTTTGTTCTTATATGCAACAACTGCTGCATGTGTCTTATTAGCGCAAAACTGGAAAACAGATAAGATCAATAAAAGAAGAATGGTGTATTAAACTGTCAGCATATGCAGAGCTAGCAGGAATGACCACTAGAATAAGGAATCAAAATGATAAAAGATATAGGAGGACAGGATATTCTTTATTGAATATATGAAAAAGTATGATAAGCAGACAATCAACCTAGCAGGATGGTAAGATTCTCAGCAGTGTAAGAAATAACTAGAGATTATATAAGGAGTTGCGATAGACAGCATGAACCAAGAAAATGCAAGGAAAAGAAGAGATAAAAGGAACCATGGAAGGAGAAGATGGGAAGTCAGTTAAGGAACGTTTTCTGGTTGTTGTTTTTGTTATTTCAAAATTGTTACTTTTTATTATTCCAGAGATTCTTTTCTTTTCACATTATTTTTGTTTACATTTTGACATGTATCAGAAATGCAAATGAAAAATGTATCAAAAAATAATAATAATCTGAATTAACCAAATTTTGGAAGCGCATACAAATCCGTATCTTTGAACATATGGCAAGTAACCTTGAATTAATTTCAGGTGCAATCTTTTCCACCCACCTAAGCAATAGGGTTTCTCTCTGTTCTTGTGCCTTTCGCGGTCATACCGATAACCAGGGTAGCATGTGCATAAGACTCGTCCAAAGTTGTCTGTGCACTGTTGTTCACAAGGAGCTTCTGCGCAGACGTCATAATCTAACGAGAGAGAAATGTGCTTGTTATTAGCAGCTGTACAACACTGCAAAAGTAATGGGAAATTAGTGTTTGTCCTTCAGTTACCAATGTAGTTGTACTCCCGTTACTAATCAAGAAAACGTAGACCTCAAATTTTTATTTACACTGGATTGCTATGTGTGACAA
Source organism: Podarcis siculus (assembly GCA_034642415.1). Classification (NCBI taxonomy): domain Eukaryota; kingdom Metazoa; phylum Chordata; class Lepidosauria; order Squamata; family Lacertidae; genus Podarcis; species Podarcis siculus. Next base: position 14,790,254 of record JAXCMG010000039.1, read on the forward strand.
TAGAACAGGCAAAGAAGCAGATACCTCTGGAAGAAAAATAAGATAAATGTAATTACACAATGTTGTTATTTTTCTTCCATCACCTTCAGGATATTTTTTTTTGGGGGGGGAATTCTCTGTGAATAAAAGTTGGTTAAAATAAATATACTAATCCAAGAACCATAGATGATTGTAACTGTTGGGCTGTGGAGAAGCTGCACACAGTTTAGTGAATGCACTGTACACCTCCACAATGCTGTTTCCAGAACCAAGTTTAGTGGATTACAGGATACAAGGACAATCACCTCCTGGCAAATAGAAGGGGAAGAAATGGAGGCAGTGAGAGATTTTACTTTTAGGGTTCCTTGATAACTGCAGATGGTGACAGCAGTCACAGAATTAAAAGACGCCTGCTTCTTGGGAGAAAAGCAATGACAAACCTAGACAGCATCTTAAAAAGCAGAGACATCACCTTGCCAACAATGGTCCGTATAGTTAAAGCTATGGTTTTCCCAGTAGTCATGTATGGAAGTGAGAGCTGGAAGAAGGCTGATGGCCGAAGAACTGATGCTTTTGAATTATGGTGCTGGAAGAGACTCTTGAGAGTCCCATGGACTGCAAGAAGATCAAACGTATCCATTCTGAAGGAAATCAGCCCTGAGTGCTCATTGGAAGGACAGATCGTGAAGCTGAGGCTCCAATGCTTTGGCCACCTCATGAGAAGAGAAGACTCCCTGGAAAAGACCCTGATGTTGGGAAAGATTGAGGGAACAAGGAGAAGGGGACGATTGAGGACGAGATGGTTGGACAGTGTTCTCGAAGCTACCAGCATGAGTTTGACCAAACTGCGGGAGGCAGTGGAAGATAGGAGTGCCTGGCGTGCTCTGGTCCACGGGTTCACGAAGAGTCGGGCACGACTCAATGACTAAACAACAACAACAACAAAGCAACTGGAGATGGTAGGATCAGCTGAAAGAGGGGAGACACACTGTTGGAAGAAAGCCTGCCAAACTAATGGTCCATCTGGCTCAATATTTTCTACATTGACTGGCAACAGCTCTTTGGAGTTTTGAGAGTAGATTTCAGGAGGCAGTGGCTCTCCAGGGTTCACTGTCAGAGGCAGTCACAGATGAGCAGAGTTCTGTTGCATTTAGGTCCTGGTTTCGTTTGGCCGCTGTGTGAACAGGATGCTGGATTTGATGGGCCACCCCTTAACCATGACTGAGGACAGGACTCCAAGGCCATGGAAATTCCCTCTTCAGACCCACATGAAGGTGGAACCAATATGGGGGTGGTGTTGTGGGTGGTGCAGATACCAGTGTGGGGGTAGCCAGGTGGAGTGCATTCCCACTTGCCCCTTTAGGCATTCAGGAAGACCACCTGAAGATGGTTAATGTTCTGCAAGTTTCCCTCCTGCCTCAGCTCCAATTCCTTGGCTGTTGCTAGTGGTGACAGGGAATCATAGGGAACAATCATGCTATGGTTTGTGTGATACTACAGGGCAGCTAGGAGGAGATATGGGGTTGCTGTGCTGCTTTCTATGGCCTCCACCATACATATTCAGCCAATGGGGGGCGTTTCTCCAAGGGAAGAGGGTCTTTGCATCCTCCTTTCATTGGGCGAGACTGGAAAAGTAATACACCAGCTTGCAGGCATTGGCAGCTGCATCCACCCATGACTGGCATTTCAAGTGTGACATTTCTCTCTTGCATGGAACTAATCTCCATTTAAGAGGGAGAGAAAATGTAAACCATCACCCTGTGAGCTACAGGACCAAATGTTTATTTTGCTTCACGCATCCAGAATCGGCTTCGAGGCTTACAGTTCCAAGCTTACTGCAATTGTGCTGACTGTATATGATGCAACGGAGCTCCATCCAGTTCAGGCTTCTCATTGCTAAATGAGAACAACAACTTCTATCCCACCTATTTTTCAGAAGAAACTCAAGGTGATTTTTTAAATTAAAAACAAACAAACCGGCAACAGTTATAAAATACAGAACAATTCACAGTTTACATCGTAAATAAAAATATTAGCATAAAACCCAAGGCCACAGTAACAACGGCAAAACAGCTATCAGAATTAAAACTTCAGAATGTTAGAACAAAAGGAAATATTAAGCCTAAGGCCCCTTTAAGCAAAGAACAGCCATGTCTCCACTAGCCGTCAAAAGCAGTGATGGGGTCTGATGCTGCATGTTTGCTAAAGTGTTGCACGCAGCAGGTGCCACTGTAGAAAAGGCCCTGTCCCTGGACACCACCAAGTGTGCCTTGTGGTGTTATGGGATCTGAAGAAGCAGTTTGGAGACAATCAGAGCATGTAAGGAGGCACATACAGAAGAAGGTGGTCCTTGAGATACACAGGTCCCAAGCTTTTAAGGTTTCTAAAGGTTAACACCAGCACCATGAATTGGACACAATGTGCAGCCACGATGGACTCAAAATGCCTCTCAGTTGTCAGAATGCTCCTATCCCATTTGGAGCCTTATTTTGCAGAGTGAACGATTCCAAGAGTTTTCTCAGCATTGAGCCAAGATAGGTGAGTCACCGGTCGAGTTTGCTCACCTGCTAAGATTTTTATTCATAGTTTGGTTTTGCCCCAGTGCATTATCAGCTCTGTGTCTGGCTGCCAAGATTTCCGGGACTCTGAGCTGCTAAAGCAGCACATCTGCCAATAATAAATCAACCTGATAAAACCAAGGTGAATCCCTTTTGTTGACTGCAAGAGGCAAAAGAGTGCGTTGAGTTGAGCACGTGCATCTGTCTTGGCAGCATAATGTTCATAATGCTACAAGATCAGCCCTTGATTGCCAAAGCAGAGAGCACACAGCCCATAAAACACTACTGTTCCAAATAACACACAGTAAGTGTAAAACTTTAATAAATGATAAACCGCTGGCTGGGCTCATCTATGCAGTATTTTAAAAGGTGGTGCAAAATTAACACTCCTGTTCCTTTTAAAACCACATACTTGATTGACATACTCCAAGGGGTGGGCCCAGGGGAGAGGTGAAGCGCAGAGCCAGAGAAGAGGAGAAGATGGCATTTGGGGCCACATTATGTCTGCTGGAGGGGCTTATGTCTGCTAGAGCCAATTGTTGTGATGCACAAAAATATTAGGGTAAAACCCAGATACAAATCCATTCTTAGCCATCTTGGGCCAGTTATTAATTTGCCTCCCAGGGATGTTATGAGAATAAAACAGGGAGGTGAGATCCTTGGGGAGGATGGGCAGGGTAATATACAAACTGTCTTGCCAGAATGGTGCATGCTCTAGTTATCTCTTGCTTGGACTACGGCAATGCGCTCTACGTGGGGCTACCTTTGAAGGTGACTCAGAAACTGCAATTAATCCAGAATGCAGCAGCTAGACTGGGGACTGGGAGCGGCCGCTGAGACCATATAACACCAGTCCTGAAAGATCTTCATTGGCTGCCAGTACATTTCCGAGCACAATTTAAAGCTCTAAATGGCCTTGGTCCTGTATACCTGAAGGAATGTCTCCACCCCCATCGTTCTGAGGTCCAGCACCGAGGGCCTTCTGGCTGTGAGAAGCCAAGTTACAGGGAACCAGGCAGAGGGCCTTCTCGGTAATGGCGCCTGCCCTGTGGAACACCCTCCCAGCAGATGTCAAGGCAATAAACAACTATTTTACTTTTAAAAGACAACTGAAGGCGTCCCTCTTTAGGGAAGTTTTTAATGTCTGACGCTGTATTGTTTTTAATATTTGGTTGGAAGCACCCAGAGTGGCTGGGGAAACCCAGCCAGATGGGTGGGGTATAAATAATATATTATTATTATTATTATTATTATTATTATTATTATTATTATTATTA
>JAXCMG010000039.1:14794077-14831016 GCA_034642415.1 Podarcis siculus
TATTATTATTATTATTATTATTATTATTATTATTATTATTATTATTATTATGAAACAGTGAGGGTGTTTTAAAAAGCCAAGTTCTTTTTTGTCAAAGCAGTGCAGCTGCAAGGTACTGAACAACGGATAGCAGAGACTGATCTGAGGCATGAGTAGGAAGCAGGTACTCAGACACAGCCATTGGGAGTGGGAAGGCACTGCCTCAGGCAGCAGAAGCCACCAAAAGTGACGTCCTACCTGCCTCGCCACCTCCACCCCTGGCAGAGAAGCGGTGGTGGCAGTTTCGGGTAAGATCTTGTGCAGCATGCAATATCTCTCCCCAAACCAGAGAGGTCTGACCTGAAATCGGCTGTGATACTGGCAGGGAGGGCAGCACAGGCAATGGCAGGGCAAGGCTGCACCTCAAGTGGTGAAAGGGGAAGCGCTGCCCCGTCCTCAGGTGTCTGACCCCTCGGCCTCAGAGCAAAGAAAGGTGTGAAACAATCTTCTTATGGTTAGCCTACAGATTGCTGTTCTTCAGAGTGGACCCTGAGACTACTGCCTTACTTCCACAAAGGCCTTTTATGTATCAGAGTAATTGTCAAAGCTATCTAATATCTGCAGTGTCACAATATATATCTTCGTCAACGACCTGCTCCTTATTGCTACCAAATAAACATTTCAGGAGCATAAATGCTACCTACCATCTATCCCCAGAAGAGATGGTTGAAATAAGAAACTGAAATGGTAAATTCGGGTTGGTTTATTCACATGACTTTGAAGGCCTATAATGTGGAGACTGTTATGAAGCAAAAGGAGACATCGTGAAGCTCAGATGCATCTAGTGAATGTCTAAAATTATGGAGTTATAATGGTGACTGGGGACATGACAGCAGCCACTGGATGGTTTTCTATAGCAGAGGAAGTCAATGTGGTTGCCTTTGGATATTGTTGAACCCCAGCTCCCATCAGCCCCAGTCAGCATGGTCAGTGGTGAGGGATGATGGGAGCTGTAGTCCCATCAAAGCCTGGAGGACACCTCATTGGCTATCCCTGGTCTATACTCACTAACCACCCAACCCAACGTATGTATACTTGGTAGTCGCATTGAGTGTGGTGAGACTTACTCCCAGGTAAGCATGTAGAGAAACAAATATTTGAGCCCATATTTATTATAGTACAGGAAGACAGAACCACTGCAGTGATAAGTGTTGTAAGGTAAGAATAATTTAAGAACGTACCTTCAGGAATGCATTGTCCAAGAACAAACTTATAACCCTTACAGCACTTTTTCCTAAAAAGACAAAAACAGACAAACTATCTATTAGACAGAATTAGTAAATTAAGATCCCAGTCCTATCCATGTTTATTTGAACATAAGTTCTACTGAATTCAATGGCCTTTTCCCCAAGCAAGTATGCATAGCTTATGACATTACCTGCATTACTTTCAGAAAGGCCAGTAATGCAAGCAACAGCTTCAGCTAAAGCTACTTCATTATGGTAATGAAACACGTCTTGTATACAGTACAATACAGTACAGTATTGCATTGTATTAAAACATTTATTCCCATTCTTCTGCTTCAAGGCCTGAGGCAGCTTACAACAATATTATGTAAACTGTTTAGGGGTTTGGATGATTAAATCATATATTTGTTGTTATTGTTTAGACGTTTAGTCGTGTCCGACCCTTCGTGACCCCATGGACCAGAGCACACCAGGCACTCCTGTCTTCCACTGCCTCCCGCAGTTTGGTCAGACTCATGTTAGTAGCTTCGAGAACACTGCCCAACCATCTCGTCCTCTGTCGTCCCCTTCTCCTTGTGCCCTCCATCTTTCCCAACATCAGGGTCTTTTCCAGGGATAAATCCTGTTAATTCCCCCCCAACAAAAAAAGCATAACCCTCAGAACAAAATACAAATGGGAGACATGAATGCAAATGCAGATCTGAAACTACCACAGTAAAGTGGGAAAATGAGATGGTAGAATTTTGAAGCCATAAAATAGACTGTACTAGATTGACCGCAGGAGCAAATGAATGCTCCCTGGAAGGGAGGGGGCACTCCCATTCAAAACAACAACAACAACAACAACAACAATAACATCAGTATGCCATAGGGGGAAACAACAACATCAACAACAACAACATTGTGCCATAGGGAGAAATTATAGACCAGCCTGCTCACTGTTTATGCTATGTAAATGTATTACTGTTTTCCTTTGGACCCCACCAGCGAGGCTGAGAGGGGGGCCTTGTTGTCTGGGTGACCTCCATACACACTGCCCAGGCTTGTGCCCTGGGGAGGTCACTTTGCTGCTGGTAATGCGGCAGCTGGACTTCTCCCCCAGAGGCATACTCCATTGTCTCTTGAAACAGACGGATGCCAACAAAAAATGTTTTGCAACTAAGATCCTTCGACAGCTACTATTTGTACAGTCAGTGCTGGCTCCAGGGGTGAGGGGGCCGTGGGCCAGGTGTCCTCTGTTCATGAAACCCTCTTGTCTGTCAATGGGTCCTGGCAGGCTTACCATGCGGCGGGCAACAGCAGTACTAGATGGTTGGGTTCTGCCACTATTTTAATTTCCCACAATGCCCCAGCTTGTTCACTCCTTTGTGGAAGTGGGAAACTAAAATGGGGGCCTCCAGAGGTACACCCTATGGCCCAGCACTGCTAGGAGTGGCATGTCAGAAATGAATAGGGAGCCCAAGGAAGCTGTCAGTTGTGAGTCCTAAGGCCATAGTATCTGACGAAGCATGACAACTGCTGAAGCCAACCTTGTGTACATGCATCTTTAGAAACAAGGTGCCCTAAACCTGTGCTCCACAGGAACGCCTAACTTGATAAAGGGTGTCTGAAAGCAGACTGGTGGGAAAACAAAAGTTCAGCTACTGAGACTTGCAAAAGTTAATGTTGTCGTAACGACGTTCATGATTTAAAGAGAGCAGAAAACAAGAGTTGACATTAATAACATATTTCAGTCTGCAGAGGGGTAGCATAACATGTGGTCCTGCTTATCTGGAAAGAGGTTCCTTTAGGTATGAGCAAGACTCAGAATTATCCTATGCTGCTTTGGTAGGGGAAGGGCTAAAGGTCAGCAGTAGGGCACATGATTAACCAGCCAGTTCTCCAGTCCATTTCCAACAGATATTCATCGTTCTGCATGTTCAGTCCTCTAATGGCTGGAGGGTTTTTTTTGGGGGGGGGGGGAGCAGACACCCTGGTGCCTAATCCCAGCAGTATTAAAATCTTTAATTTCCCCATTGATTTCCATGGGAAGCTCTCACTTCTAGCTCTTGAGGACATTTTAAAATAACATCACAGCGTGAACCATGAAATGACCAATCCGTACAATGAGATATTTTTGTCTACCTGTTTTATACCCACATCTCTCTCTGTCCCTCCTCCTTTTCTGTTGACTCCTATTTCCCCTCCCTCCCGGTTTTCTGTTTCCCACCTCTTGACAGTTAGTCAGTATTCCATGGGCATGGAACACACTCACTTCTCATTAGAGTGTTTCTGTGGCCAACCCTTCCCCAGTTTTGTTTTTTTTGTGTGTATTTCTGAAAAATCTGAAGTTGCCCCAAGTCTGCTGATACCTCCCACATATTTGCAATTGTTGTCATTTTGCTGCATGAGCAACAAATGGGGGCAGAACTGACTATCCCAACAGATGCTTATGATTTTTTAAAAATATGTGTTTGTTTGTGTCTGTGTGTTCATTTATGAGAATGAGGGGGAAATAATAGGATGTACAAATCAATCAAAGGGAAAAAATGTAATTGAAAATGTGACTGTCTGAAGAACAGAGATTTGAAGAAGGCAAAGTTAGAGCTTTCTCTGTGGGTGGTTACTTGAGTTTACAGGAGCTTTAAATAACAGGCAGCACAATCCTATGCAGGTCTGCTCAGAAGTAAGGCCCGTTGAGTTCAATGGAGCATAATCCCAGATAAATTGGTAAACCTTAGGATAAGACCCATCAAGACCACTTTTGTGTGAACATGCATAGTATTTCACTGTTAATGCTTGATATTTCATAGCTCACTAACAGTTCTCTCATGGTGGCCCTTTAATGGATACCTTAGTGGGTATAAATCTTGCTTTCCTATGCAAGAGGAGACTCTAAACGCAGTGGAAACCTTCATCTTGTATATGTAAACCAAAAGTAACCTTTTCAGTCCAGCTTCTTCTTAAATTACATTTTAAGCAAATGACCTAGCTTTCCCCCCCTTTCAAAGTGTGGTTTCCAGAACATCTTGCAGATGTGGTTAGAGAAATCAGATGTCAAACTAAGGACTGCGAGTTTACCTTCTGCCCCTTAAACCGCAAGTCTTAAGACAGAGAGCTATAAAATTATGCATGGTGTTGAGAAAGTGGATAGAGTGTTCCCCCCGCCCCCAACTCATAATACTAGAACTTGGAGCCATCTAGCAAAACTTATTGGCTGACGATTCAGGACAAGCCAAAAGAGAATCATTCTTCAGACTACAACATAGCTAATTTATGGGATTTTTCTGCTACGTGATGTGATGGCCACTAGCTTATAAAAAATTAAAACGGGATTAGAAAAATTCATAGAAGACAGAGCTAAGACAGATAGGTCTCTCAATAAACACCCAAATACTCCAGGGCTGAGGAGGAATATTATGAGATGGCTGTTGCCTTTATGTCCTGTTTGTGGACGTGGACTTCCCAGAGGGCCTGGCTGGCCACCCTCAATGCTGGGCTTGAAGAATCATTGGTCTGATCCAGCAGGGTGCATGACTCCCAACCTGAGTAGCAGCTTTGACTCTGACCTAGACAGTGGTGGACGTACATTTTGGGGGCCCTGAATCTGGAACTGCTGTGGGGACCCCTTCAGAACCAGCAACAAGGTCTTGGTAACCACTGTTATCTTCTTCAATGGAGTTGTTCCATGACAGATCATCACACTTTTACAACATCTGTGCTACTGACTTTGGGACTGTTGAAATATACAGAACAAAAAAGTAATCAATCTGAGTCGTGCAACTCAAATTTGGTCTACTAGACCCATTTTTTTAAAAAAGCAATGTGGACTAAAGCCAGTCAGTCAGTCAGTTTGGTTTATTGTGGTTTATTCAGCAAGCAGCCATTGGACAACAGGAATACCAATAATGGTTAACATTTCTACTCCCCAACCCCTAGTGGACAAATCATTTCCTGTTCCCCTCTCAAGTTTTGTTACATGAATCTGTAAAACCTTCACAAGAAATTTAGATGTTCAAGAGGATATAGATCTCTCAACATCGGTCAGCAAAAAACAGGTCTTTGCAAGAGACGACCTTCCCTTCTGTGATCTTAGCAATAGATGGATTTAAAGTCACTTCTGGGGCCCCTTCCTAGATTAGGAGCCCTGAAGTTTAAGCTCCATTAGTTTCATAGTAGACCTGGATGAAAAAGGGCTAAGCAGAGCAGAATACCGGTAATCAGCAGGGAAAGAGGTGGACTAAGCAATGGTCCCTGGTGCTAAGCCTGAGGCAAAACATATCCAGCCCTCGATTCAGGTAGGTAGCCGTGTTGGTCTGATGCAGTCAATATATATATATATTGACTTCTTCAGATACATGCACACGAAAGCTTATACCAAGAACAAACTTAGTTGGTCTCTAAGGTGCTACTGGACAATTTTTAAGAAACATTTTTTATATATATACAGCCCTGCACAGGAATCCCCAGAGGCAACCACCACTGAGCACCTAAAGAGGCAACTGCTTCTTCATCTGGAGACCCCATGCTCCCCATTGCTGGATGACTGGTCCAGGCAATGAGCCACGAAAGAGTGAAATGAGAGGAAGTAGAGCACTAGGCTTCAAGCCAGAAGACTGGCCCTTGAAGCTCTCAAACAGAGATGAAAAGACCTGATTTCAGCTTGGTTGAAGCAAGTTGTCCATTTGGAGTTCACTCAGAGGTTCTGCAACTCCAGCTGAATTGCCCCATCAGCTTCTATTCGAGGTCTGGGTAGATGACTTGGGTTCCTCATACATAACACCATGGCTTTTTAGAAATGTAAATTTCCCTACTGAGCATTAAGGGTGTGTTCATATAACCATTTTGGGTTGATTAGCAAAGGGAAGACTAGCAGATTAACTTCCCATAAATGCCATCCATTCCAGAAGGGGACACACACACTTTTTTTTTGCTTGGTTTGAATGATGAGCCTTACAGGTACAGTACCTTCCGTAAAGATGCTTTTGCTTTCCCAGAATTCCCCTCTTCGGCTGTCTCTTCCACATTAACAGCAAGCCGAAGCCAACATAAATAGCACATGAGGCTTTAAGGCAATTTCCCACTAACTTCATAAACCAACAATTCAGAGTTTCAGGCTTCCTCTAAAAGTCAGTGACGCAGGTGAACCTGCAAAGTGTCCAAAGGGCTACAAGTCTTGGCTGTAAGAACTGACCCTTTCAAATTAGCAACAGACTATCAAAACTATGTAAAAAGCAAAACTCTGGCCTACACGGTTTCAAAGATTAAGCTGAGCACAAATTCTTCTTAATGAATTTAGGATGTCTGGTGCTGTGGGGGATTGGAGGAAGTTTTGCCTTGTTTTGCAAACACTGGTCTTCATTAAACCTTCTTGTAAAATGCTGCTGTGAAGTTTTATCTTTAAGAAAAACAAAGGAAGGAGGAAGACCTTTCAAGGGTGCACCAAGAAGACTGTTTGTTTCCTCCATCCCGCCTACGGTAACATGTAGCAGGATATCTCTGGGGTGTTTTTCATTAGATTAGTATCTCACAAGTTATCCGGGATCCAAGATAAACTAGGCTACTGCTATATGTGAACATCAGAAAGGTTCAGACAATCAGATATATATATATATCTCCCAGGATGTTGTTTGGGACTTGTGGAAGTCAGATGTTAGTTCGCCATGCTTCGACCAGTGTGATGTCTCAGCAGAGTATGTGGAGCCCCAGCAGACAAAACTGAGTTTAGCTGTGGGTGGCACTGTGGTTTAAACCACTGAGCCTCTTGGGCTTGCCGATCAGAAGGTCAGTGGTTCGAATCCCCGTGACGGGGTGAGCTCCTGCTGCTCTGACCCAGTTCCTGCCAAGCTAGCAGTTTGAAAGCACACCAGTGCAAGTAGATAAATAGGTACCGCTCCAGCAGGAAGGTAAACGACGTTTCCGTGTACTCTGATTTCCATCACGGTGTTCCACTGCGCCACAAGCGGTTTAGTCATGCTGGCCACATGACCCGGAAAGCTGTCTGATGTTCACATATAGCAGTAGCCTAGTTTATCTTGGATCCCGGATAACTTGTGAGATACTAATCTAATGAAACACTGGTTCCCTCGGCCTCAAAGCAAGATGAGCGCCGCAAGTCCATAGTCGCCTTTGACTGGATGGACTTAACCGTCCAGGGGTCCTTTACTTTTACCTTAGCTACACCACAGACATGATTTACACCATGGAAAATAATAAGCGGCTAACCACAGTAAAATAATACAGCATTCTAAAAGCAATTCATTATAAAATAATTATAAAAGAAACCTCCAGGGAAGAGAGAGTGCAAAACCAAAGAGCTAGTGAAGTAATACTGGCTTTCTGTTCCTTCCAAATGCCCATGTTTTGAACCTTTGAGGACTTTATTGCCATTTCTAAAAGCAGCAGGCACTACATCGTGCCTTGAATGTGTAAGAAGCTTGGATAGGTAATGTTTCCAGTACACAGAAAACAGTGTGGCTGGCTTGAAATTAATCTGACATATGTGAAATTCTAAAATGCAAGGCCTGAAGTGACCCATGGCACTCTGCACGCCAGTTATGTTTCCCAGAAGCAATTTATCAAAATCGTTGACACCAAAGTGGATGATTAGCAGAGTTATTTTCCTGACAAAACCTATTGTCAGGCAAGAAGAACAAGGCTGACAGGCATTTTCTGAGCAAATTACACAACTATATTTTCATAACGGTTAGCAAACAGGCTGTCATTGATCTGACAAAACATCAAACACAATGCCTGTTTGGTGGCTCTGAGCAACTGTGCATTTTAAGTCCCTCAAAACCTCTTCATAAAGCTACAGTTTTTAGGTGTATTCCTAAGATGATGTTATAAATTGGTGGGGGGAGGCAAGGCCACAAACCTCTAGATTCAGTATAAGGTTAAAATTTGAGCAAAATCACAAATTCATGAGTTTAGCAGGGGCCGGAAATAATACCAGCTGGCTTCCTCATGAGACCAACTTGGTGATGGCTCACTTATGGGGTGGGTCGTTTAAGACACAAGAGACTGATAATGACCTGCTTTGTTTGATAATGGTGGGCCCTGATAAAAGAAAAAAGCTGGTTGCTTTGCAATTGGCTTGGGAAACAAGAGGTTGTGGTGCTGTTGAGTAAACCCAGAAAAAAGCACTGGATGAAGCCATAGCACAGAGACACAGGCAGCATGGCATGTCCCTCTGCTTATAAACCTAAGTCTACTGCTCCTAAGAGGGAAGCAAAGGACCCTCTTGAGATGTAAGTGCTCTGAACTCTCTCCGTAGTGGATTCGGGTGTATATATGTGTAAATTAAACCATATATCTTAAAGACACTGCAGTCTCTGCTATGCCTAATTTCCAATGGAAACACAAACCCTGGGTGAGTGCCTAGAACCCCCTGGAATCTTGTCACTGCTCAGCAGAGTTTGCGGGTGATGTGTAACATTATTTAAAATATGCACCCTGGAAATGTAAAATGTGAAAATGATAGGTGCATGTCTGGAATCACATATATTGCACAGGTACACTTGTAAGGAAGTCCAGAACAGTCCCTAGTGGCCACTGGGCTGTGAGACAACAAGGGAAAACTTGCCTTGGCCATTTTGTTTGGATACCAGATTGCATCCAAAACACTCTTCCTATATGGTTAAGTCAAAATATTGGAAGTGGAGAGAAGCCATTTGCAAATATAGCTAGTATTCCTTTTTCAGTGGTTTTTTGGGAGGTTGGGTGTCGATAGCACAAATCTGTTTGACCGAAGGCATTATGACACCATCACATTTGCAATGTGAACCCTGATTGGTGGATGAAGGAACAAGGAAGAACCTTAAGAAAATGCAGATGAGGTTGTGAATAGCACAAAAATGCAAAGATGGGAATTTTAGGCCACTCTTGAAAGCATAACTTTTGCCCCCCAAATTATGTTTAACTCTGCTTCTTATTTAGTCATTTATGGGTCCACCCCTTAAAGAGCATATATCTATAACTGACAAGCAGTATAAATATATTTGGTCATATGGATTTTGAGATCTGGATGTAATACTTTTGATCTTGTATAATTTTAGGTACAGCACATTGAATTCAGAATAATCTCATAATTATTCAGTGAACTGCAGGTCACCAAAATGCTTATTTATCTGAACTCCACGCACAAAAATCCCACTGAGACATTTGCCTCCTTGCCAAAATCCTGTATGAACAAATAGCGACCATCTGTGTTTCCAAGTGTGTCAAGTAACCAGTAGCTGGTGGGAGTTCAGCAATAATTCATACACATATTTTTTTAAAAACATTGCTGCTATTTGCCATTTGAATGCTGAGCCATTTTTTACTGGCTGTTTCTTGGGAGATATGGATCAAAGTTCTGAAATTAATGTCTGCTGTCAATCTACAGTCAACGGGCTGCATCCAAGTCTTCCTCCATTCATGGAAGGCACTTTGATCCAGTGGAGGCTTCCTTGAATGGAAGGAAGAGGTAGGTGACTTTTGCTTTTTCACCCATTTCCACTGCATCCCCGAAATTTACTCCAGAAGGTTGAAGCATGTGCCAGGACGGCAACAGAGACTGCAGGATAAAGGGGAAATTTCTGAAAATCTCTTCTGTCCTCCTTCCATTCACAAAAGGCTCTGATGGATGAAAAAACCATCCATGGATGGAAGGACAGCATTAGAAAGAAAGCAGTGTGTTACATTTCCACTATCATTCCCCACAGTGGTCTTCTGTTATATAGCCAGAGCTGAAACCGAAATGCTTGGAGGTTCACAATGCAGGGGGACAATGCAAATGTTCTTTCCACCACCATCCAATTCTCAATTAGTCTCCATGCCAGTTTTCTTTCCAAGCTCATAAATCGACTGCCTGGCTGATGGCACATTGTCAGCAATTTGTCTAAACAAAGGTGAGCCAAAATCCAGTACTAATTACTGCACATCTGTCCAGACTCTCATGGAATTCTTAAACTTCCATGACTCTTCATTTGCGACTCCAGTTTCACAGAAAAAATGCATACTAGATAGAAAGCCATAATTCCATTCCACTAATGAACAAAGTGCCAAAGGAGGAATTTGGAGCTCGTTAGTTGACTGCGGCTCTGTTGCTAGGTCAACCGAGTTAAACAGCAACAAGTCGCTGGTGGGTTTTTAGATTTATTAAATCTACTCCACTCCAGTTTAATGCAGAATCTTTCATCAGCAAGATCACAAACGTGCTGCACGAGCAACGGCTAATAAACTTCCTTTCAAACACTAATAAAAATCGAATCACACAACACGCAGACACACATGAACACCTATTGTACACAGGCACACAGAAGAGAAGAGTGAGCCTGAGGAATGTATAAACGTACCAGGCAGAGTTGAAGCCTGGCAGTATCCCAAATAGATGCTAAACTTTTTAACAAAGTCAAACAGCATTATATAAATTATTGGGAAATTATTTAGTGTTTGCAATATCAAAACATAGCATCACCCATGTACAAGGACAGCAAGGAAAGGTACCTGCCCCATTGGGAGACAACAGGGTCAGGGGAAATGAAGGAAGAGATCAAAAGGATAATAGTATGTTATTATTTCAGCTACATATATTTAGGCTTAGAGGTTGAAGCATTTTAGCAGCATTTTAGAGGCTGAATCAACTGCACGTTTGCCAGTAACATGCAGGAAGAACCATGCTCCCAAAGCAGGTAGGGCTTTGTGTGTGTTCCATGCAGATCCCTAAGAGATTTTTGAATAGCATGTACAGCATTTGCTGCCCCTAGTCTAAAATCATCTGAGCCTTGACAAATGCTGCTAAAATTTGGGTTGCCAACGACTTAATATCACAATCAGATACCTATGGGAAACCCAGAAGCAGGACCTGTGCACAACAGCAGCTGATTTTCAGAGGTGTACTATTTCTGACAGGTTTAGGTAGAACACAGCCTCTGTGACTAGCAGCCATTGAAAGCCCCACACCCTCCATGATCTTGCCTATTCCTCCTTTAAAGCTGTCCAAGATAGCAGGTACTGAAAAGTTTCACAAAATACTGTGCTTCTGAGTGCTTGGAAAATGTGACATCCCACAATAAAAGCAAAACATTGATGGAATACATGAAATACGTACAAAACAAATAAAAAACAAATGTGAAATTATTATTTTTCTGCATGTGCATGCATCTATGGGTTTTAATTTTTCTTTGCAAGAATTTCAGGGAATTCTCTTTTGCAACTGCTTCAACTCCAGGTGGCAATGGTGTAACCAAGATCCATGCTTATCTGAAACAAACGTTCAAATGACCCTGATCTAGTGTGGTTATGAATGAAGGATCTTGGCATTTCCCTGCAATGTGATGCTCTTTTAAAACCGCAAGATGCCATTTAGAATCTACCTTCTCTCTCTCGAGACAGGCCAACAGACTCCCATGGACACTGTTTGTTTACTTACAGTCTGCTGAGGTTACGCTTCAGACCACAGACTGAAAAATGTAAAAAAAAAAGGGGGGGTCATACTTTGCTTAATGTCTCCTTCAGTGACAGATGTCAGATTTATTATAGACTTTTGAACATTAACATCACTGGAGGGAGACGTTATTAAGACAGATCTGACAACTTAACTTTAGATATGCTAGTTATGACAATGAATTCAGTGTATAGTATCAGAAAAGGACAGACTAAAAAATGCATCGCTTTTCAAAAATTGTTTTAATTATTCAGATTGTTTCAAGAAATGCACTTGTTTTGTTGTTCTTGTTCACTTATGCCACACACACGCACCCTGCAAAATGTGAGAAACAAGAAAAAGGAAGAGGGAATAGAGTAGTTCAGTGGTACCTCGGGTTAAGTACTTAATTCGTTCCGGAGGTCCGTACTTAACCTGAAACTGTTCTTAATCTGAAGCACCACTTTAGCTAATGGGGCCTCCCACTGCCGCCCTGCTGCCAGAGCACGATTTCTGTTCTTATCCTGAAGCAAAGTTCTTAACCTGAAGCACTATTTCTGGGTTAGTGGAGTCTGTAACCTGAAGCATATGTAACCTGAAGCGTATGTAACCTGAGGTACCACTGTATAGTGTTTTTAACATGCCTCTCATTTACATTCCCTTGGTAACCCTTACAATAATCCTGTAAGCATGTCAGTCTGAAGGCACATGAGGCCACCAACTTGCTGAAGCTAAGGAAGTCTGGTGGCTTTGCTCAGTTCCTAGATGAGTGATCTCATGGGAACCACACTATTTCGCCTTAGGTTCCACAATGGCTGTGGTCTGAACCACTGAGCCTCTTGGGCTTGCCAATCAGAAGTTCGGCGGTTTGAATCCCTGCGACGGGGTGAGATCCTGTTACTCTGTTCCAGCCCCAGCCAACCTAGCAGTTCGAAAGCACACCAGTGCAAGTAGATAAATAGGTACCACTGCGGCGGGAAGGTAAACGGTGTTTCCATGTGCTCTGGTTTCCGTCACAGTGTTCTGTTGCACCAGAAGCGGTTTAGTCATGCTGGCCACATGAACCAGAAAGCTGTCTGTGGACAAACGTCGGTTCCCTCAGCCTGAAAGCAAGTTGAGCACCGCACCCCATGGTTGCCTTTGACTGGACTTGACCGCCCTTTCCCTCTCCCCCCTTTCTTTTGCTGACTCGGACTGATGGGAGTTGTAGTCTAAAATGCTTTAGTGGAGGTTCCTTCATTGCAGGAGGTTGGACTAGATGGCCCTCAGGGATCCTTCCAACTCTAAAATTCTACAAGTCTATGATGTCTGGAGGGCAAAGGCTAATATATGCCAATTACACAGGTCACTTTCTAGAGACCTCCTTTAAGTGGAACTGAAGGCTTTTTGCACAATCTCCAGGAGGAGTTAGAAGTGGAACTTGCAACAAAACTTTGCAGTAGGGAGTGCTCCTGTTCTGTGTTTTTAGGTATTCAACCATGCCTTTTTAGGTATTCCATTTCTCTTTCTCCCCACATTTGCTGTCAAAGTCAGCATTCCACGCCAACTGAGCATATTCTCTCCTCATTGGGATACTTCAGGAGGTTCCCCTCAGCCACTCAGTGTTTTCTCTATTTTTTGTATCTTGGGGGCTCACCTGACCACACTGATACTTCTCTTGTGTGCGGATTGTATGCTAAGTGTCCATACTCAGACAATTAACATTACCGCACAGTTTGGCTCTTTATTTCTTGGAACAACAGCTCATTGCGATACCGTAGAGCGAATTCTTGTGTGAAATGGTTCTGAGTTTTAAAAGCTGCTTGCTACGTGCTGCAGGAGACAGCCGTACAAAAATGTAAATCAAAGTCTTACCGGGAGTGCAGATCACTTAAAAGTTGTCTGGATACTGACTATGCCACATCACCACCATGCCAAAATAATTAAAGCACATCTGTTTGTTTTCATTTAATGATGTCTGTGTATAGTTTCACATAGGAATGACTATCAGTTAGTAAGCTGGTGGCAGGGAGGACAAGAAAGCAGCACTGCTGTCAGCTTCAGATTATGTTAAATTTAGGGCAGGGCTTTCTGAAGTAAAAGAAGAAGAAGCAGAGTCTCCCTTGTTGTTTGGGTCAGTAAGCAAGCCTTACCTGGAAGCTATCACTTTCCCAATTGGTATTCCTTTGATAGTGTGGCTGGTTTTCCTGCAATAGCCGCCAGTCTGATGTAGTGGTTAAGAGTGGTAGACTTGTAATCTGGTGAACCGAGTTCGCTTCCCCGTGCAGCTGCTGGGAGACCTTGGGCTAGTCACACTTCTTTGAAGTCTCTCAGCCCCACTCACCTCACAGAGTGTTTGTTGTGGGGGAGGAAGGGAAAGGAAAGGAGAATGTTAGCCGCTTTGAGACTCCTGAAGGGGAGTGATAAAGCGGGATATCAAATCCAAACTCCTCCTCTTCTTCTTCTTTGAGTTTCAAGGTTCAGATCCCTGTGCTCCTTCAAAAGTCTCATAGAAGACAGAAGAGGTTCCCTCTTATCTCAGAGTGCAGGATCAGATGGGCATAAACTGCAGGACTGCAGATTCCAGCTGAACATTACGGACAGCAATGACCTTGAGGGTGAGGTGGTCTCCGTGTCCCTGGAGGTCTTCAAGCTGGGCAGCCTTCCACTGATGATGCTCTAGCTATGTATTTCCAGCATCAAGCAGGATGCTGGACCAGGTGAGCCAGAAGACACCTCCCAACTCCAAATCCTCCAAACAAGACTTGCAGACTGAGGTCTCTGTGTTATTTGTTGCTACTCACACCCATTTCCTCTGAAATGATTACAATAGAATTTATGTCTGCGCTAATATAATGATTAGGATTCTGCCATGTGTTGTTGCTAGATTCTGCCTCGGCCCAGTATACTTGAAGGAGCATCTCCACCCTCATTGTTCAGCCCGGACACTGAGGTCCAGCACCGAGGGCCTTCTGGCAGTTCTCTCACTGCGAGAAGCGAAGTTACAGGGAACCAGGCAGAGGGCCTTCTTGGTAGTGGTGCCCGCCCTCCCACCAGATGTCAAAGAAATAAACAACTATATGACATTTAGAAGACATCTGAAGGCAGTCCTGTTTAGTGAAGTTTTTAATGACTGATGTTTTAATGTATTTTAAATCTTTTGTTGGAAGCCACCCAGAGTGGCTGGGGAAACTCAGCCAGATGGGCGGGGTGTAAATAATAAATAATAATAATTATTATATATTATTATTATGTAGCACTGCAAAAGTTGGCATATGCTTAATATCAGGGCAACGCCCAACAGAATTGCCTAATTGCCTTCTAATACAGGTCCCCTAATGCTCCTAGGCTGCAATTTATATCCCTGCGTTTCCCTTCTGGCTGTGCAGGAGGGGAAATTAAATACATGGGAGCAGCAGAGTCTGAGCTCATGGACCTTTCATAACACCGGTCCCAAAAGATCTACATTGGCTCCCAGTATGTTTAAAGCCCTAAACAGCCTTGGCCCTGTAAACCTGAAGGAGCGTCTTCACCCCCATCGTTCTGCCTGGACACTGAGGTCCAGTGCCGACGGCCTTCTGGCAGTTCCCTCACTGCAAGAAATGAAGTGACAGGGGACAAGGCAGAGGGCCTTCTTGGTAGTGGCACCCGCCCTGTGGAACGCCCTCCCATCAGATGTTAAAGAAATAAACAACTATATGACATTTAGAAGACATCTGAAGGCAGCCCTGTTTAGGGAAGTTTTTAGTGACTGATGTTTTAATGTATTTTAAATCTTTTGTTGGAAGCCACCCAGAGTGGAAGGGGAAACCCAGCCAGATGGGCACGGTAGAAATATATTATTATTATTATTATTATTATTATTATTATTATTATTATTATTGCTACCCTGGGTCCGGGACATGCAGAGCCTGGAGCACAGCAGGGGTTGTGATGGCACGATGTACAATCTCTACTGATGTTCTGGTGCAGTCCAATGTGGAGAAACAAGCTATGAGACTACATGATTTTGAAAACCTAACTAGAACATACCAAACCAATGAGGTCTGGGTTAGAATAGTTTTCTTTTTAAAAAAAAAAAAAGCAAAGAAACCAGAAACATTTGCTAACATCAACAGGAGTAATTTGGACTGACTTTTTAATGTGAGCTATTTAAGAGCTCCATAAAGGAAGTAAAGAAAACATTTCATGTGTGGCTACTAATATCTAAGTGGAGAGATCCAGATGCTGCTCTCCCTTTATATGCCTGCTCCATTGTTTTAAGGAAGGGCATTATTAAAGCTGAACAATTCTGAAATTAAGTGCACCAGTTTAATAAGCTGGTTGAGAGGAGAAGGGAGAAAGGAAGGGGGGGGAGAACAAGCAAGAGTGTTTTGAGTGAGCAAACGTTTCTTCTCCAGCCAAGCAAATGTTTATTACTCATGGGGGATGATAGGAACATATGCTGCAGATAGAAAAGTCATTATGACATATTTCCCCCCCCCCCCCATGAACAGCTCCCAATACTGATAACATCTTAAAAATGATATTTTAGGAAGATAATATTAATGGAGAATTATGGAGTGTTACTACACTGTAGTGACTGAGCCAAGGTTACATTTATATGTGCTCAACCAGAGGTTGTTTGTTGCTAGGGATCCAGCTACACATGCTGGAAAGATGCTAAAGAAGAAAACATATTAATGGTTATCTTAAAAAAAAGAAAAGTATAATATTTGAATTAAAAAGCAAACTCTTTTGATAATGCGATGGAAGTTCCAACACATGCCTGAGATACTTGGGTGCCTTAGGTAGAAAATACAAACCACAGCCTTTCTGACAATTAACGCAGGGCCCAATCCACCAGACGTTTTCTGGCACAAGGATCAATGGAATACATACAAGGTGTTCAAGACCCATAGAGACAAGAGAGGGAATGACTTGTAACTCCTTTCACTGCTATAAAAAGCTGTCTATATTGAGCTTTTGAATCCTGTACAGTCATACCTTGGGTTACAGCCGCTTCAGGTTACGTTTTTTCAGGTTACAGACGCGCTGAAACCCAGAAGAACTGGAATGGTTTACTTCCGGCTTTCGGCGGCTGCGCATGTACAGAAGCGCCGAATCGCAACCCAGATGCGGCGCTGCGGGTTGCAAATGTGCATCCCACAAGGATCACGTTCGCTACTCGAGCGTCCACTGTACATGCAAGTTGAAAGCCTATGTACTGAACCACCTTTGCCACTTCATTGTAACAAGTGTTTTGTATGCATGCTGCCTTATCACAAGGCGGCTACTGTGGGATGTTTAAAGTCCAGTCAGAACAAAAAAATAATGTTTTGGCACATGACAGGAGTTGAAGCTCACAGAGCTTTCCTTTAACTTGCTAGAAAGAACTCCGTGAGGGACGCTCCCACTGTGCCCTGACTCATCTCAAAACAAAGCCATTCTGTGCCTATTGCTACCTGCAGCACAAACTGGCTTGTTGTGTGTGGTCACCTCCATATGTTTACGTTTCCAGCAGTGTGGGTGAATCTGGCTGAAGACTGTGGTTGACTGGTGGAGGTTTTTATAACTTTGGTTTGGTATTTACCATATTTTTCAGTGCATAAGACTAGTCCCCCCCCTTAAAAATAATGTCAAAAATTAGGGGGGCGTCTTATACTCTGGGCCATCTTCCCCCATTTTCTTAAATCTGAGTCCCCTAAAATAGGAGGTGTCTTATACATGGGGGCATCTTATAGATGGAAAAATACGGTACATAGAATTGCAGTTGGAAGGGACCCCCAGGGTCCAACCCCCTGCAATGCAATAATCAGAATAACAATTAAAGCCAGTGTGGTGTAGTGGTTAAAAGCGGTAGACTCGTAATCTGGTGAACCGGGTTTGCTTCCCCGCTCCTCCACATGCAGCTGCTGGGTGACCTTGGGCTAGTCACACTTCTCTGAAGTCTCTCAGCCTCACTCACCTCACAGAGTGTTTGTTGTGGGGGAGGAAGGGAAAGGAGAATGTTAGCCGCTTTGAGACTCCTGAAGGGGAGTTATAAAGCGGGATATCAAATCCAAACTCTTCTTAAATGCTAACAGGGTGTGGTTTTTTTGGATATGTTTCACTACCACCAACATCAAGAGTATCCAGTCTGTTGATTACTGACCCTGTGGCTCGAGGACAAGGGAGTGGGAATGCATTCAAATAAAATAAATCCCAAGATTTGCTGTACTATTGGCATCTCTCGCTATAAAGGTTCCAGGAGTCAAGCAAGCAGAGCTGGGAGACCCATCACTTCCAGAAACCTTGGGAAGGTATAGCCAGACGGAGCAGACTGTGTGGGGCCAAGTGGACTCATAGGGTGATATGACAAAAGGCTACTGAGCCTCTTTCGAAACAACTTAAATGTGTAGCTTGCAATCATGCAGTCACTGAGCAGAATGATGTCCTGTTCAAGAAAAAGCTTTTTAGGCTGTGTAGGGGTCACACTGCGCTAGACAAGAACTTCACTGTGTCTTACTTTAGTGGCTAAAATGTGCAATCTCACTCTCCACACGCTGCGTCTCAAAAGAAATGCTAATGTCACTGCAAGGCTCAGGAGTCAAACTAATGTACTATAAAAGCCCTGGGTGCCTATCTTCTGGCAGAGATGATTCAGCCAATTCCAAATACTCAGAAATCCTGAGTCAGTCCTCCTAAAAATATAACAAGACAACCGCTTGGAAACAACAGGCCATTGTGTAATATATCAAGTATGTGTTAGATTCCTATAATTTCCTTCTCTGGCTTTGGGGCGGTCAAGGAAAGATTACACTGGGGCATTTTTGTTAAGCTTTATTTCACAACCAGAGACTCTTTTAAAAGGAAATTAAATAGGCATAATAGTTCCTGAGTGGCTAGAGCCAAACAGCTAAGACCGAAAGGTATTTACATTAGAGTGGCCACAAAACCATTGAGAGAATCTTACGCCAGGTTTGCCATTTGCCAAAACTGAAATTTCAACACCTGCTGTATTTTTGGTATCCTGCTCAAACTGTTCCAGAAAGCTAGCTGTTTATGTAACTGCATCAGCTAAGAAGTCACTGGCGTGTCAGGGCCCTATAAGGCTCAAACCAGTCTCATGCTCTCAAAGACAGTAATCAGAAAAAAGTGTTTCTGAGCATATGCAAAGAGTTTATTCCATTCCCAGCAAGTAACACAGTTGTTCAAGTTAAGACCACAACACATTTCTACTATAAACCTCAAACATGAATATATTACTAATTGTTTGCTCAAGTTGTTAACATGAACATGGTGCATATTAATTGATTTCAAACATTTCTGAGTCAGGCCATCGGTTCATCTAGTGCAGCACTGTCACACTGACTGATAGTGGGTCTTTAGTATCCCCATAATCTGCTACTTGATCTTTTTCACTAGATTGAGCCAGGATTGAACTGATGGCATTCTGCATGCAAAACATGTACAGTGGTACCTTGGTTCTTGGTACTCAAACAACTTGGAACCCAAACACTGCAAACCTGGAAGTAAGTGTTCCGGTTTGCGAACTTTTTTCGGAAGCCGAATGTGTTCGTTTTGAGTGTTACGCTTCCGTTTTGAGTGCCACACTTCTGTTTTGAGTGCCACGCTTCGTTTTGAGTGTTGGGCTGTCTGTTTTTGCTATTTATTTTGCGTGTTTGTGGCTTTTTTGTTTTGTTTTTGTGACTGTGTGGAACCCAGTTCAGCTACTGATTGACTGACTGTGTGACTGCAGTACATTGTTTATTGCTTCCATTTTATGGATCAATGGTCTCGTTAGATAGTAAAATTCATGTTAAATTACCATTTTAGGGGTTGTTTTTAAAAGTCTGGAACGGATTAATCCATTTTGCATTACTTTCTATGGGAAAGCGTGCCTTGGTTTTGGAACGCTTTGGTTTTGGAACAGACTTCTGGAACGGATTAAGTTTGAGGACCAAGGTACCACTGTAGTCTACTATAAAGCCAGATTGCAAGAAAATTAGCTCTTAACATGGGAAGGTTTAAGAGGCCCTTTAAAAAAAAACACCTAAAACTTCTAATCCGCTCTTCCTTCTGGAAAACTCAAGAGCTGCTTCAATCAGGCTATTGTGTGTGGTTTCTCCAGCCACACACAATCCCAGACCAAGCCACGGCTTCTCTGTTGGCTGCATGACTTAACAAAATCACGCATGTTTTAAAGGACGATTAATTTTCAGCTTGCAGATTCCTCTAAACACAAATCACAGTGACAAGATTTGGACCAGAGCTTATGCGCTCGCAGGGATGTGAAAGATATCTTGAACTTCAGCCGGCACTAAAATTAGTGATTCTCAGTCACGAGTGTGGAAGGATTTGGACTCCCTGCATTTGGGAGGGATGCGTGTTTTGGTTTGGCTGGACAAGGCATTTTTGAAGGGTTTGACAATGTCAGAATTAAAACAACCAGACAATTTGTCCAAGAAAATAACTATATGAAGTGCTTGAGATTTTTTAGATATTTTAGCCAGTGCACAATGTTCCTGAACATTCAAACAGATGAGATTTAAATTGAAAAGGAATGTTCCTGCAATTTTAAGAGACTCAAATGAAGCCTAATTCAGTGGGCTGAAAGATATTTCAAATTGCAAGAAGGGAATTTGAAGTATAATCTTGGGCTACCAAGAGGCCTCAATGAAACCGCTTCAAAGCCTCAGTTAGCCTACTGTAAAATGGCAATAAAATATGCATTCTGAAGACTCACAATTCCTAAGTGCTGTATCACACTTTTCCTGCACCCCACCTCCCGAATGTACAGATCCACCTTATCTATACTGAATTCTTGGTTACAAAGCTGCTCTATTGCATTCTACCTACAAAGCGAGGAAGAGGAAGAGAAACCCCCCCACACAACTTCCCGCCGGGCTCCCAAGGCTTGCGGAGAGCTGCCCGAAGCCCGGGGTGCGCCCCGCTGCGCACATTTCTGACAAGTATCTCTCAAAGCTAAATTTCAGAAATCTAAATTGGAAATATTTGGAACAAGTAAGACCTGCAATTGGAATGTTCCTGTTCTGGGTTCCAGTCCAGAATCTTTCATTCCATTTCTTCATCCCTCCTGATTTTCCACATACAGATCCCACAGCATTCTGCGGCCACTGACCATTCCCAGGGCTCACTGGAATGTTTTGGGGATTCCCCCCTCCCCAAAAGGTGATCCCTTCTGTCATTGGCATTTGCTTTTGGGGAAGGGACACCCCCCATTATGCAAATGCTAGGTTCAGATGAAGGATCTTCCTCAGACCTGCAGCATGGAAGCAAAAGGAAGGGTTAAAATTCCTCTCCAATTGCCATTAATTATCAGCCATGGCTGATGCAATTTGCATTTTAAAACAAAAAGCAAAAGGAAGTACCTACATATTAGATGGAAAGGTGTGTTTAGTGTCATGCCTAATCTGGCTTCAGCCTAAACTGTCTAAATAAAAAGGAGCTTCACAGAGGATGGGGTTGGGATACCAGGCTAGATGAAGCTGGGGGGGAAATTGGAGTGGCCTTCAACCTTCCATCCCACCCCCACCCACCCCAAAATGAACCAAGAACGTGAATATGAAGCAAAAAAACCCAATGAGGGGCACATACATACTACAGTGGTACCTCGGGTTACAGACACTTCAGGTTACAGGTGCTTCAGGTTACAGACTCCGCTAACCCAGAAATAGTACCTTGGGTTAAGAACCTTGCTTCAGAATGAGAACAGAAATCGTGCTCCGGCAGCACGGCAGCAGCGGGAGGCCCCATTAGCTAAAGTGGTACCTCAGGTTAAGAACAGTTTCAGCTTAAGAACGGACCTCCAGAACGAATTAAGTTCTTAACCCGAGGTACCACTGTACTTGGAAGAGTGGCCAGATGATCTGTGACATAGATATACTTACTGTAGCTCTTCCAGAGGTCACTGGGGTAAAGGATCAAGATAGCATAAAGGACTTCCAACCTCTCGGAATGCATTTTATGAGATTCTGAAGGAGATCAAGTTTATGGAGCTGAACGCTTTTTCATTATATTTGGGCATATGGTCTCCTTTAAAGGAAGCTTTATGTAAGTCAGATTGCCCTTTCTTGTAAGACAGTGGGATATTATTCATTCAATGGTGTATTGTGCATTATTTGGCTTTGAGTGGATTGATCCATATGTTCAATTATTTTTTTAAGGGTTCCCACTGCCTACATATTATTAAGTAATTTCTGATGGCTGGTTTTATTTTTAAACTTCAGCAAAGAAATGGTCTGACTGATACCTGCTGTATTTTTATTTACCCATTTGAATTCTTCTCTCTGCTCACATCTAAACTACAAATGTGATTTTGTATTGGTTTAATGGTCAGGGCTCCCCTGACCCAAGAATCCTGGGAACTACATTTTTGTGACAATTCTCCTTGCAAAATCGAACTTGCCTGGACACTCTCTGGAGAATTAATGACCAGTTAAGCCAGTTTAAGCCTGACTCTTCCTCTTTCTGAGCTCTTGGTAGGGTGGCCATGTACCCTCCTTCTATTTGAAGGGCTGTCAGAAGATAAGCATATGTTTCACCAAGTCCTCAAAGGGCTGCCAGTCTGTTTTAAAGATGAAGAATGATAAGAAGGAAGAGGGTGTGCCTTGATATTTATAAACCACATTTCTATTAAAATACTCACAGTGGTAGACAACAATAAAAAACCATCATAACATAATAATAACACAATTAAACTATTAGGTAGCTGTACCAGTATGAAGGAGTCTAAAATATAAACATAAGTAAACCAGAAAACAGATCAATACAGCAGCTACCAATTACCCACAAAAGCCTTGAGGAATAAAAAGCTCTTTATTTGTCATCTTATTTTTTTTCACAGGCACTAATTGCTTGCAATCCTTTACTTGCAAAGGAGCAAAAGCCCAGTTCTGTCTCTTGGAAGTGTAAGGCTTCATCAACAGGCATCCCAGTGTCTAGTGATAACCTGGGTAAACAGGCATTTTCTTAAAGCACTGACACAGAACCCTACCTAATGTAGAAATTCCTCTGGCCCATGCCTACTACATTAGCTGCACTGTGCAAATACTGGTGTGAAGAGCAGAAGGGAAGCTGCAGCCCTCCAGAGACTGCTGGATTCCAGCTCCCATTAATCCCAGCCAGTCTTGGCAAATGGTTGGCAAATGGTTGGGGATGATGGGAGATGTAGTCCACATGCGACATGGGTAGGTCTAGGAGCAAAAAGTGGGTGCACAGTATGCTATCTTTCTACTGTGCAAAATTCAGAAGTTTCCATGCACACACATTTCTCCATTCAGGCAAGCAAGAGGCATTAAAGGTAAAGGTAAAGGGACCCCTGACCATTAGGTCCAGTCGTGGCCGACTCTGGGGTTGTGGCACTCATCTTGCTTTACTGGCCGAGGGAGCTGGTGTACAGCGTCCGGGTCATGTGGCCAGCATGACTAAGCTGCTTCTGGTGAACCAGAGCAGCGCATGGAAACACCGTTTACCTTCCCTCCAGAGCGGTACCTATTTATCTACTTGCACTTTGACGTGCTTTCAAACTGCTAGGTTGGCAGGAGCTGGGACTGAACAAATGCACATTCTAGCAAGAAGGCTCTGCTCTGCTTCCTACCACTCTTGCACCTGCACCGAAGTTATCTGCTTATGTTCACGGATTCAGGTGTGGATACTGGGACCCTGCAAATTTTTATTTCAAAACTCCTTTTCCAATGACCCACAAATAGGACCAAGCCAGAAGGGCACTGTAGATATACATTACTGAACTACAACTAGCCAGCTAGCATGGCCAATGGCCAAGGGTGGTGGGAGCTGCAGTCTGAAATATCTGGGCTGTAGTCCAAAATGTTTGGACAGGTTGGGGAAGGTTGCTCCAGGCAATCCTGTTTTACGGTGTAGCCCTATGCAATTTATTTGTGAAAGCCTCATCCATGAAATCAATGTCTGCATGCTTTCCACATTAAAATAGCCTGGGTCCTATTGCATGTTTTCCATCCATATGTTATACAAGTTTAAATTCGCTAAATTATGACATCTGAAATGTGCCAAACTTTCTTGCGTAACAAGGCAAGGAACTGCAAGGTATCGTCTAACGGGAGAATTTTGTTTACATGAATAGCTTACCATGTGTGTAAGTTATGGCAACCAAACTGTCTATTCTGGCCAAGACCATCAATATTTAGAATGGTGCTTTGTTTTTTTGGTTACTGCAGATCTCTTCTGAATTGCCTACGTATGTATAGAATGTAATAAGTAAACTTTAGCCAAGAAAGGATTGTTTTAATTGTTCAAGATACTAAAGGAACTGTGGCAGTCACATTAATGATGGAAACCGTCCCAACATGGGTAAACAATGAAACCAGGTTATCAGTCAAATGCATTTTATGCCAATGCAGAGAACAATATTCTGAACAAAATCAGTCTTTGATTATGCTTGAACAATTTCCATTATACCAGGAGGGTGGATAATAATGAAGAGTAAAGCACAAACATGCAGCCTAACAAGGGAGTCATTGTTTCAGATCCTTAAAGTATGGATTGTGTAGTCAACTGCTTCAGCAGCAAGAGGCAGATGAGGAAGGACTGCTAGTAATGGGCAATGTTGTATAAAATTAAACACTGTTTTTTAGTTAAGACCAACCCACTGAGTAGAAGGCATTTTAATAGGGCATGCAAGTGAAATTTTGCACCGTGAAAAAGTACATGAAGATAATTCTTCAATTAAAAGAAAATGCAGGGAGTATTCATTCCCTGTATATTCTTCGCTCCCAGCTAAACCCTAGGGAAATTCTAACCTTTTCATGCCAACTGTATCTCATAATCCCATGAAACTCTGTGCTAACAAATGCAATTTACTACAGCAAAATATCTATGAGCAAGAGCAGCAAAGCGTTTGAACAGTTTTAAGGCTACAAAGCCCATGGGTTGTTGCATCTGTAAATGATAATATGCCAGGATGTACCACGGTTGGTCTGCATGTTGCACAAAAACTGACACAATTTGCTGGATTGCATTTTGAATAGATTCTAAAATATTCTTGGTTTTAACCTCCAAATACAGAAGTTGAATGTGATAAAGCCCTCGAAAAGACTTGGTATATATGGATGTATAAATCTGAGCCAGTGAAATCTAAACACATTTTAAGACCCATTTCAACCAGAAAGTTTCAGCAAGGAAGTGCTGGATTGTGTGCATAATTAATATGGTTTCTTTCTCTTTTTTTACTTGATTCCCCCCCCCCCTTTTGCTGTATTTTTACCATCTTCACCCATTAAATCTCCTCTATACCCATAAGGGCTAGAAACTAATAAACAATACAAGTTAAATTTCTCAGGAATCTAATTTGTGCTAATGAACTTTACAAAAAGCCCCAGGCAGGGAACCCCCCAGTATGGGATCATGCATACTCCCAGGTGGCCAAGTTTACAAAACTAGCAATTGAAGGTGGCGAAGTGTTGTTTCTCAGTATGCTAGCCAAATATCACCTCCTTGATAGAATAATACAGTGTGTATATTTTCATTATTTGATCACACTCAAAGCCTTTACAAATCTTCCAGATCACTCATTGCACTCAGCAAACACCGCATACCTCAAGTTAAATTTCCCAGAAAATGGCTGATTTTAGCTGTGTGCACATTGCAGCTAACTATGAGGGAGGTATATATAAATATATATTTTTTATATCGGAGCTTTTATATTTTGATATACCGCCTCTGTTTGGAAATTGCATGCCTTTTTCGGAAGATTTAAGTTACCTGCATGTTTCGTTACATAAACACCACTGCCAAGATCCCTAGTATTCTTTACGACTAGATGCTGTGGTTAATTGCTTAGCAAACAGAATTATTGCTGCTGTTTATTTATATACCATTTTTGGGCTCAAAGGCCCCCAAAGCTATAAACAGCATATTAATTCAACAACAACAACAACAAATAGTGCACGACAGAACTACAAAAAAGATACAATAAAGCAAGCATAAAAACAATACCTTGTAGTGGCCTACGTAACAAAGTTAACCATATTCCAGAAAGGGTTATACATAATAACCAAGAAATAATAATAAATGTATTTGTCGCTGTTTGGGGGGGGGGGAAGCATCAAAGCTATTTACAGCACCATAAAATACAAAACAGCTAAAATTAGTTGAAAACCAGATTAACAAGCAAATGAAATGCGATCGCCAAATTCTAAAAAGTGTGCATACAATAATAGTATTAAAAGTACAAATGCTACCCTACACCAACCTAAAATGAGCACCACAGCAAAGGCCAGAATCATACCAAGGCATGAACCAAAAGGTATGAGATTAGCCATTTCAATACTGAAACGTCTGCAGAGGCAACATTTCAGAAAGCCAGCAGAGGTTTTTAACTAATGGCAAATTGTCATTTAAACAATCCCTTAGCTGGGGTTTCCCATGTCCACCACCTCCACTCTCCCCCCTCCCTTGACTACTGTCAACCTAACCATTCTCTAAAAAACTTGCTATACAATATTTCAGAATGGCTGACGTTCTATCGCCCTATGCTGCTCAGCACAGAATTAGATATGAGCATGGCATATGCTAGCAGCCAAAATGAACATTTTGCGGTTACGAGGGATTAGTCGCAAGCATCATCTTCAAGTCAGTGCAAGGATTTTAGCAATGCAGACCTCCACTGGTCTCTTGTCATTTCACACCGAGTTACATACTGAAATTCTGCACGGCAAAGAAACGTTTGTTTTGTTTTTTAACCAAAAGACAAGATCCAATAAACAAAACAGCTGAAAACACTTTTTACAACCCTGCCTACAAAAAAAATGTCCAGTGGCATAGATTTACAAACAGGTCTTTGTCACTGCATTCAGACAGCTACGGAAAAGGGCAGTAAAATGGTTGAGATCTCCCTCATTAAAACTGCGCAGTAAAATTTCATACTCAGCTCTTGTCCATGAAGAAATGTTTACAGTTTGCTGCCAAAAACCACAAAAGCCCCAAGGTTCTCCCCCCACTTCATCTTAATTTTTATCCCCACAAGCCACTGATTAAGCTGTTAGCCCTCAGGACGTCTCCTTCTGAATAAACACTGAATAAATGGAACCTCAAATCACTGGCATTACGGATTCGAGAAAAGGGGCCAAAACACTTATCAGAAAGTCATAATGATGGCAAGCACACAAACTTGTAACTCCATGTAAACTAATTTATTTTAACTCCGAGCACAGTAATTAAGAGTGCTGACAAGGAGCGTTGTACCATTTGCACTGCTACATTCCCCAGTGTTTATAGAGATACTCTGGGTAATCAGGCATTTTCTTAAAGCACTCACACCAAACCCTACCTAATGTAGAATCTCCTCTGCGCCATGCTTACTCTATTAGCTGCACTGGTGTGAAGAGCGGAAGGGAAGCTGTAGCCTTCCTTAGGTTGCTGGACTCCAGGTCCCATCAATCCCAGCCAGTATGGCAAATGGTTGGGGATAATGGGAGATGTAGTCCAGCATGCAAGTGGCCACAGCCTGGGAATGGCTTTGGTAAAGGTAAAGGGACCTCTGACTGTTAGGTCCAGTCGTGACTGACTCTGGGGTTGCAGCGCTCCTCTTGCTTTATTGGCCGAGGGAGCCAGTGTACAGCTTCCGGGTCATGGGGCCAGCATGACTAAGCCGCTTCTGGCAAACCTGAGCAGCGCACAGAAACGCCGTTTACCTTCCCGCCGGAGCGGTACCTATTTATCTACTTGCACTTTGACGTGCTTTCGAACTGCTAGGCTGGCAGGAGCAGGGACCGAGCAACGGGAGATCACCCCATTGCGGGGATTCGAACTGCCAACCTTCTGATCGGCAAGTCCTAGGCTCTGTGGTTTAACCCACAGCGCCACCCGCATCCAGTTAAACCAAGTGAGGGTAGCTGATGGGTTCCAAGCTCTCAGTGAGTTAGGGACTTCCGCTGCATGCGAAGATAGGCTTCAACGGACTAAGCATTCACCACCCTGCAAAGCCCATTGCCCAGCCCTGCCTGGCTCGCTTTTATGAAGCAGGATGGGCAAGGATCAAGGTGGCAGGTGGCTGCTTTCACTCGTCCATGCAGCCTGTCCACATCCTCACCCTTGTTCTTACTGAGTCGGATCATCTATCTAGCCCAGGGCTGCCTACTCTAACTGGTAGCAGATCTTCAAGGGTTTAGGATGGGGCCTTTCCCAAACTCTCTTAACTGGAAATGTTAGTAATTGGACCTGGGGCCTCCTTCAAGAACAGCATGTGTGGTGTACATGGAGAGCCAGTGTGGTGTAGTGGTTAAAGAGCAGTAGTCTCGTAATCTGGGGAACCGGGTTCGCTTTCCTGCTCCTCCACATGCAGCTGCTGGGTGACCTTGGGCCAGTCACACTTCTTTGAAGTCTCTCAGCCCCCCTCACCTCACAGAGTGTTTGTTGTGGGGGAGGAAGGGAAAGGAGAATGTTAGCCACTTTGAGACTCCTTAAAGGCAGTGAAAGGTGGGATATCAAATCCAAACTCTTCTCTTCTCTTCTTCATGTGCCATAGCTATGCTTCTCAGATGCATTAGGTAAGAGGGCGAAGTGAGGTACAGGAAGCAATTAATAATAATAATAATAATGTTTATTTTTACCCCACCCTCCCCAGCCAGAGCTGGGTTCAGGGCGGCTAACACCAATAAAATCACACTAAAAAACAGAATAGGAGGGAAAGGGGGGGAGGAAAAGAAGGGGGGAACCAATTTAAGATACAGGTTAAAATGCAATTTAAAATGCAGCCTCATTTTAAAGTAGCTGATAAATCAAGACCATAAGGGGAGGGAAAAATAAGGGTCAGACCGAGTCCAAACCAAAGGCCAGGTGGAAAAGCTATGTCTTGCAGGCCCTGCAGAAAGATGTCAAGTCCCGCAGGGCCCTAGTCTCTTGTGACAGAACGTTCCACCACATTGGGGCTAGTGCTGAAAAGGCCCTGGCCCTAGTTGAAACCAATCTAACCTCCTTGAGGCTCGGGACCTCCAAAGTGTTGTTATTTGTGGACCTTATTAAGGTCCTCCATGGGGCATACCAGGAGATTACAAGTAGAGACAGATGCAAGGGGAGATAGAGAAGTGGTCCTGAGTTGCTGCATTCTGAGACAAGCTGCTCAGACTGAGGAAATGAAGTATGCTGCAGGAATTACATAAATGGTGTGTTTTGGCTTCCCAAGAGTTACCAACCTCCAAGTTCTGATCAGAGATTCCTGTTGGCTGCCTCCAAGCATCCGACGTTCCTTCTTTTGATCATTATTCTAGAGGCATAGAAAGCAAGGAACTGCTTCCTAGCATCCAATAGTCCTGGCTCAACCCAAATTTTAGAGTCCAGCAAAAAGAATCCAGTAATAGGGTCCAGTAATACAGAGATGGATGGATGGATGGATTGAAAGGGTCTAAGTCACACCAACGTACAGAGAAAAACACGCAATTCAAGCCAATGATTTTTGTAATGCCCTCCATAAGCTTGCTTGCCAAAAGAAGGGAGTTCATGTTCAGTTACTCAAAAGCTCGAAATGCTGCTTTAAAAAGCAACATGAAGTAATAAAAGCCCTCCCTGCTTTTCCTACCACATAGGAACAGCCATGGTGGAGAGCAATTATGGAACAAATTGGGGACCTCCCCTCCTTTGCCAAGAAAAATCACGGGGGAATGCAAACAAGAAGCATAACTGCATCAAACAATGTGAAACTAAACAAAGAAGCCTTGCTTGGGGACGGGGGAAACATTTATAACAAAACCCAACACCCGACAGGTAGTTGGAATCTCCTTTGCACAGCACATTTTCTAGTTTCAAGGTGGCATTTATTTTTTTCTTTGGCTTCTATTATTATTTATAATTGTTAGTCGCTTTTCTCACTGAGCGACCCAAAGCAATTAAAAACAACCAAGAAATAACCTCCCCCTAAAAACACAGGTGGTCTAACAGATTGTAACTAAATATTCTAGTCTCTTTAGATCATTTAGGTGCACTTCAAAGTCCTCCAGAATTCCAGGCCCCAACTCACTTACTAAGCTATGGCAAGGCAGGGCAAAAATGAATAGCTTGTGTCATCAGCACAGCTGGATTGTGTAGAAGATGAGTTCCTGGGAAGATGAGTAACTCTAGGTAAAGGTACCCCTGCCCGTACGGGCCAGTCGTGTCCGACTCTAGGGTTGCACGGCCATCTCACTTAAGAGGCCGGGGGCCAGCGCTGTCCGGAGACACTTCCGGGTCACGTGGCCAGCGTGACGAAGCTGCTCTGGCGAGCCAGCACCAGCGCAGCACACGGAAACGCTGTTTACCTTCCCGCTATAAAGCGGTACCTATTTATCTACTTGCACTTAAGGGCGCTTTCGAACTGCTAGGTGGGCAGGAGCAGGGACCGAGCAACGGGAGCTCACCCCGCTGCGGGGATTCGAACCGCCGACCATACGATCGGCAAGTCCTAGGCACTGAGGTTTTACCCACAGCGCCACCCGTGTCCCTCTAGGTGTCCGTTAATTCTAGTTGATGTTCATTGGGCAAGTGTGGCTCTTTCTCGGGTCAGAAATAACTAGATATAGGTATAGAAAGCCATATAATGTATACCATATAATGAATGAAATGACTAAGGAATGAAAAGTTGGTCTGATGGACTCAGCCACCTGTAAGTTCAGTCACGGTGCCATTTCCTGTAATTTTAGGTTAAGCAAAAGACAGTAACACAGAGATACTTTTAGCTTTCACTCATTTAGTAATAAGGAGATGGACTAAAGAAACAAATGGCTGGTGTTTTCACATGTTTATTAAAATCCTGGGGGAGGACACTGGCTTGTACGTGTATAATTTGTTAGAAATAATCTGCTGTTTTCCTGTACATTTGTGCACCACCTGTTGGGAATGTAGTCCTGCAAATTATAGAAGGTTTAGCTTGCCAGAGATGAGGCATAGTTTCAAAGGCAAGTATTATCTAGAATGGTCTGTGAATACTGGCACTCCTCCAGATCAGCTATTTTATGGAGCGTCCATCCTTATTTGCAAACACAAAGTTTATGTGGACCTTAAAGTATACCGAGCCTTTATTGAGCAATTTCCCCCCCAACTCATATAGTCTCAGAATATTGTTTTATGGTTTTGTGTGTGTGGTTTTATATTTGAGATACGTGTCTTGTTATAATTGCAACAATCAATAGTATTATTGTTGTTGTTTAAGAAACACACTGAACATTCTTTCTGATCTGTCCGCAGTGCAGCTATACAACAAATGAGTTTTCATTCTGAATTGACTCAAGATTTGCTTGCAGGGTGTTTGTACGTCTTCCCATTAAATCATTCATTAATCCCACACATTTCAGTGCTTTTCCCAGTCGCTTTCTTAACCACAAATATCCATGTTTTAAAAAATGAAAAAGTGGATTGTTATGCTAGGGAGACAGATTGCTTTAATCCACTTCAATTGCGCAAACTTAATTTTCCAATATGTGCTCAAATCCCCGCCGCCTCGCAAAATAGTGACAGCATCCTGGAATGTATTTTGTCCCTCATCTGTAATAAAAGACTCTGTGAAGAACCCTAGATACCAAGCCTAGTTTGATGCCCTGCCTTCAGTCATCATAGGAAACAGACTACTCACAGAAACTAATAAAGAAGTCTGCAGGAAGCTAAAGTGGTTAGGGCTGGGCAAGGGAGGGGAAAGGAGTCGTTTGTTCTCCATGAATTTACTTTGATCCCCGTAAGAAATAAGATGCATTTCCATTTTAACCCCTCTCCATTTTAGTTAGAATGAATAACAAAAACAAATGGGAAATTTTATTTTTCTGAATCTACGTGTTTGCTAAAAGACGAAAAGCGATTGAACAATCACGGCTACAAAATGTTTCCTTGTTGAAGAGGAGCGAAATGTTTTACCACTAAGCTTGCACCGCTCTTGAGCTGCAAAGGGGGGAAATCACATATTGAGTTTTCCACCACCCCAACAATCCCCTGACTCTGGAAAGCTAGCATGCGAATGGTGAAAGTTCAAGCCTAACCCAGGTCAGTTTTGATGTGCAGAACATTTTTATGTGGTGGTGGAGCCTTAAGGTTTGTGGATCCTCATGTATTCAGGAACAGCTGGACCATGTGATCAGGTTTTTTATGGCAGGGTAAGGAAGCACTTGGGCTTCTATCTCAAGTAGGGATGGGGAACCAGATGTTGCTGGGCTCCAAGTCCCATCAGCCTAGCAAGCATGGTCAATGGCCAGGGATGATGGGAGCTGTAGTCTAACAACTTTGGAAGGCATCACAATGGATACCCCGAGTATAGGTTCCAGGGTGTGGAGTAGGATGGTAATGAAAGAGAGAGCGCTCCACTCCCTTCCCCTGAACTAGGAGGTAAAGGAACCCCCTGACCATTAGGTCCAGTCGTGCCCGACTCTGGGGTTGCGGCGCTCATCTCACTTTATTGGCCGAGGGGGCCGGCGTACAGCTTCCGGGTCATGTCGCCAGCATGACTAAGCCGCTT
This sequence comes from Podarcis siculus, assembly GCA_034642415.1. Lineage (NCBI taxonomy): Eukaryota > Metazoa > Chordata > Lepidosauria > Squamata > Lacertidae > Podarcis > Podarcis siculus. The sequence continues at coordinate 14,826,101 of JAXCMG010000039.1, forward strand.
CTGGCAAACCAGAGCAGTGCAGTGAAATGCCGTTTACCTTCCCGCCGAAGCAGTACCTATTTATCTACTTGCACTTTGACATGCTTTCGAACTGCTAGGTTGGCAGGAGCAGGGACCGAGCAACAGGAGCTCACCCCGTCGTAGGGATTCGAACTGCCAACCTTCTGATCGGCAAGTCCTAGGCTCTGTGGTTTAACCCACAGCACCACCCGTGTCCCTAGGAGGTAGGGAAAGGGGCAAAAATTTAAACCAGACACTTAGGTGCAAAGAAACAACTTGACCAAACATCAGGAAGAACTTTCTGACAGTAAGAGCTGTTCAAAAGTGAAATGGACTCCCTCAGGAGGTGATGGACTCACCTTCCTTGGAGGTTTTTAAGCATGGATACTTTAGCTGAGATTTCTGCATTGCAGGGGGTTGGACGAGATGACCCTCAGGGTCCCTTCCAACCCTACAGTTCTATGATTCTATGATATTCTGTGGTGAATGCTAACAGCAATATTGTGCCTTCTCTGTAAGTGTGCAACTCCCTTTGCTAGTGCATCCTGCTGCAGAAACGAGAAGGGCTGGACAATGACCTGAGTGTTTTTGTTATTTTTAATATGGAGTGAAAGCCAAAGCTAATAATGAAGCCTACAAGAATAGCTTTTTTTTGTAAATGGAAATCATGGTGTGTGAAGCTAAGAGCAAAGGAAGACCATAAGGCTATCTCCCTATCTGGACTTAAGATCATTATGGATAAATTGAGAAAGTCTGGAATTGGTTCAAGTTCCAAATTAGCTTTTCACTATTTTTAGGGAGATGTTACTTACATCCTTCCACCGCAGCTTCGCAGACACAAAGGGACAGAAGTCTTCATAAAAGGCAGATGTCTGGGCATTAGACTACATAAAAATCTATTTTTATTAATCAGATCTATAGCACCTTTAATGGGCTATGTGCTTAAACTATATTTGTCCTACTAATGTCATAAAGGCCACTTATACAGTCCAGGGTGGATGGCGGTTGCAGCCTGTCGTGGCAACTCCACTACACATCAGAGCAATGCCATCTTGTTTACAGCTGTTTGCTTACTCCCCCAGCTGCCACGGAGCGTCTCGGGTTTCCGTCAGACCCGATTTGAAATTTTGGCCAATCAGCTGCGGCCCGGGAGGAGGGACTTCAAGAGCGGGCCTGAGTGCAGCAGTCTTCACTCAGGTCCACTCCCCACCCATATAAAGTGGCCAGTAGGGGGCTGAGAGGGATATACACCCAATGGGGATGCGGGTGGCGCTGTGGTCTGAACCACTGAGCCTCTTGGGCTTGCCGATCAGAAGGTCGGCGGTTCGAATCTTCACGACGAGGTGAGCTCCCATTGCTCTGTCCCAGCTCCTGCCAACCTAGCAGTTTGAAAGCACTCAAGTGCAAGTAGATAAATAGGTACCACTGTGACGGGAAGGTAAACAGTGTTTCTGTGTGCTCTGGCTTCCACCACGGTGTTCCGTTGCACCAGAAGGTTTAGTCATGCTGGCCACATGACCCAGAAAGCTGTCTGTGGACAAGCGCTGGCTCCCTTGGCCTGAAAGCAAGATGAGTGCCGCAACCCCATAGTCACCTTTGACTGGACTTAACTGTCCAGGGGTCCTTTACCTTTTTTATACACCCAATGCCTATGGCAAGGCTTCCTATATCTGAAATTAATAAAGTTGTGGCCATTTGAATCCCAAAATTGTTGTGGTGTCCAGTTCTTCTTCCCTTAAAGACCTTGATCCCGGGGGTGAGGGCGCTGTGACTGGGCATGCAAAAAACCCCTTTGGGTGTTTCTTTTATTTCAGTTTACTTTCTTATATCAGTTTATAATACTGTACATGGTCATACTCACACATCAGTACTCTTGATCCCCATACATCAGTGACTCTCAAAGGGAGAATTTATTGCATCTAGCTTAGCCCTTGGTCGCTTTTTTTCTAGAGGAGCCTTGAAAGTGACATATAAATCAAATGGCCATTGCAAATTTTGTGTGAAAATCCAAATGCAAAAGCCAACCACATCAATGGATACAAAAAACACACACAAAACAATAAAATCTTAAGAAATGTCTTACCCTGTCTGGCACAAAGGGCTATTGCGAATTCTTTTGTCATTTCCTGTGGATTAACGCTGAAAATATCCCGTCTGAATGATGTGAGGTGCTATCAACCACTGGACTAGCCTCATCTGTTCTAAATAAAGAATTCTCTCTTGGCAGTAGAAACATTGTAAATGAAAGAAAAGAGCCATCCTCCTTTAAAATAAAAAAATGAACCGATTGTGTTGGATAATGCTAACCACCGAGAGATCTCAGACCCCTAGGAGGCAAACCAGATGCCAAATGCACTCAGGAGCTTACAGGAGGTATTCAATAAGGAGGAAGGAAATGAAGAATAATTAAGATGGATGTTGGGAAGAACTTTCTAATTGCACAGTGCCTCACGGTGCCTTTTACCAGCTTTGGTTGGTAAGGCAGATATGGCCCTTCCTGGGTTGTGATAGCCTGGCCACAATCTGGTACCCTTCAGATTGGATTTGTGCAGTGCTCTCTGTGTGGGGATTCTCTTGAGGCAAACCCAGAAGCTGCAGCTGGTGCAAAAGGCAGTGGCTTGACAGCTTGAATAGTGAGAATCCCCCTAAACCCTAAAGGTAAAGGGTAAAGGGACCCCTGACCATTAGGTCCAGTCATGACCGACTCTGGGGTTGCGGCGCTCATCTCGCTTTATTGGCTGAGGGAGCCGGCGTATAACTTCCGGGTCATGTGCCCAGCATGACTAAGCCGCTTCTGGCGAACCAGAGCAGCGCATGGAAACGGTGTTTACCTTCCCGCCGGAGCAGTACCTATTTATCTACTAGCACTTTGATGCGCTTTCGAAATGCTAGGTTGGCAGGAGCAGGGATCGAGCAACGGGAGCTGACCCCATCGCGGGGATTCAAACTGCCAACCTTCTGATCGGCAAGTCCTAGGCTCTGTGGCTTAACCCACAGCGCCACCTGCGTCCCCCCTAAACCCTAGAAGTTAATAAATGCTAGGATCTGGGGTCCTTTGTGATATGAAGGGAGAATATAAGCCACAAGGGGTTGCCTTACCCAAACCAGTCTGGATGGCTGAGGGAAGACCAGAGCTGTTAGCATTATGGCAGACAGCCATCGAGGGCCGTTGTCAGGGCCGCCTCAGGTCCCAGCTCACAAGAGACCAACGCCAAGTCCACTTTATATACAAAGGTCTTTATTGCAGTACATTGTACAGTTCACAGCCGAGGCGCGCAGCCCCACGTCTGTTACGCTTAGACCGCTGAAGTCCCCTCTGAGTCAGTCCCTCCCCTGCACCAGTTTAAGAGGCTTGTGCTGGTCCACCTCTTCCTGTCCTTCCTTTTCCGCAGGGTCTTTCTGCCCCCTGGGGTTTCGCTCCTCCTGGATTCCCCTGACGCTGAATCCCCAGACAACTGCTCCCCCCTCCTGCGTGCTTTGGGACCAGGCTCCTCCTCCGGGCTCTCTGCATTTCCGGGCGCCTCCACATTTGAACTTGGTGCGCGTTCGCTACCTCTGACCTTCCTCTTGACAGTTACACTACTCCCTGTACTACTCTCCGCCCCTTCCGGGAGGACGCCTTGCCCCGATCTCCTTCCCCTCTCGGCTTCCTGCTCTGCTTTGCCTGTCACACTGGAAACTCCACCCCCTTCACTCCGTTCCGGCGGAGAAGCTGGTCCCGATTCCCAACTCCCACTTGGGGTTCCCCTGCTGCTCCCTTGCTCCTGGCGAGTCCCCCCTGTAACTCCCCTTGGCCTGACCACGGGCGCCCCCTTTTGGGAATCCTCCGATTCACTTGAAAGACTTATGGAATCCCTCAAGTCATCGCCATCCTCTTCCTGGTCGTTCTGGGATTCTTCCCCCTCGCTCTCAGTCTCCTCCCTCATCTGTGCCTCTCTCCCTGAACCCCTGACAGTCGTCAACAACTTCTTGTCCCAGGTGTGACCAGAGACTGGAGATTTGGAAGGTTGCCAGGGTAACTGTTCTGGGGGAGGGCAAGGGGCTTCTGGGAAGAAGAAAATGACAGATCCACTTCGGTGAGCATGAAGGAAGGACTGCCTGCAGTGCTCTGGGCCATGCTGTAAGATCTGGACCCCCTCCATGCAGGCAGAAGGTGTAAATAGGCGAATAAGCCCTATTTCTTAAAGCACGGCAGCCTCCGCCGTGTCTTCTGTTCTCCGAAGAGAAACAGACCCTGTATGTGTCCCTGTGACCCCATGCGCTCTGGCCACTGCTTGGAAGAGAGAGGGGGCAGGCACCAGGCTTTTGTAACAATATTATGGCACTGCTTAAAAACTCGCACTGGTGGCCAATTAGCTACAAGGATACATTCAATGTGCTGGTGTTAGTACACCAAGACCTATTCAGTATGGGACCAGGATACCTAAAAAATGACCTCATCCTCTCTATATACCGTATTTTTCGCTCCATAGGACGCACTTTTTCCCTCCTAAAATGTAAGGGAAAAAGTCTGTGCGTCTTATGGAGCGAATGTGTGGTCCCTGGAGCCAAATCGCTGTTGCCCTGCGCTCCTGGGCTGCTCTTTAGGAGTGGGGGGAGGAGCCACGGTGCTCTGCCTGCAGCCTTTGCTTTCCCCTGAAGCCCCGGCAACGTTTGCAAGCAGCGGGAAGGCTGTGCGCTCCTGGGCTGCTCTTTGGGGGTGGGGGGAGGAGCCATGCGGCTCTGCCGGCAGCCTCTGCTTTCCCCTGAAGCCCTGACAAGGTTTGCAAGCAGAGGGAAGGCTGTGCGCCTTTGCCCCGCACTCCTGGGGTGCTTTTTGGGGGTGGAGTGGGGAGTCACACTGCTCTGCCTGCAGCCTTTGCTTTCCCCTGAAGCCCCGACAAGGTTTGCATGCAGAGGGAAGGCTGTGTGCTCCT
>JAXCMG010000039.1:14831026-14953274 GCA_034642415.1 Podarcis siculus
AGGTTTGCATGCAGAGGGAAGGCTGTGTGCTCCTGGGGTGCTCTTTGCCCTGCACCCCTGGGATGCTTGGTGGGGAGCAGCAAATTGCTGTCTCTCAGTGCCTCCTTATTCAACTGCAGAGGATTGCCTAACAGGATTCTGAGCTCCATTTGAAGTTTAAAAATATTAAGTTACGGGATTTCTTCAAGTAGCAGTTTTGCAGAAATAGTCATAAATAAAAAAAGCATCTCATAAATAGTCATAAATAAAAAAAGCATCTCCACAAACCAGTAATAGTGAGCTCAGCTACAACTGAGCAGGCATCTGGCTCAGGAACAGTTTAAACTGCACAACTATAACCAGACATCCTGTGTGTTTGTGTGTGGACCATGTTCCTAGCAGCTAATCTTTATTGCTGAAAAGAGGCACTGATATTCCACTCCAAATCTATAATTCATTATACAAATTCTTACAAGTACAGTCCACCTATACCAAACCAAAAACATTGTGTTCTCTTGTTATTGAATGGAAGCTATTTATCTGCCCTCTTTTCCTCCTCTGTTCTTTGCTCAGTCACTCCATTTTGAATCTTCCTTTCAAAACAACCATGCCTGTTTTGAGAAAACTTCAGAGATTTAGGAACTGGAGCGCAATCATTTTATCTCTTTGCTGTTCCTCCATACTCCAAGCACTTCTCATTTGCACAGCCCTGGTTTCTCTCCCTGACTATTAATATTCTTGATTAATAACAGTAAAATGCTCAAATTTTAGTTTTTGTGACTGCTGCCAATACTGACTTCCCAGTGATAATGAAAACAGCTGCATTATAATGGAATGTCTGTCCTTTACCCATTCACTTCATTATATACCGTGGCTCACTTTAAAGCAGCAAAGTGGACAGGAGCCACACACTTTGCTGTTTTAAATAGCTTAGTACAACATTTGAGTCAGATTTTTTTTCTTGTTTTCCTGCTCTAAAAACTTGGTGCGTCTTTTCGTCCTATGGAGCGAAAAATACGGTACCTGTTCTTTTGCCTCTGAGCTCAGTGAAGCCCATGAAAAGTTTACAGAAGATCAGTAACAGCGCCACCCTCCATATCCCTCACTTCCTCCAGGACAGTAATTTCCTCCACCACATAGTCCTGCATCCACCCAAATTTGCTTCCTAGTTATTGGATTCATTCCAGTTTATCTTTACTCATATTATTATTCCATATTATTTATCTCTTCTGGCTGCTTAATTTCCTTCACCTAGTTCAGCTGTGGGAGGGAAGAGGAAGAAAGTCTTTTGTTAACTCACACACAATATAAAACATATTAAACATTTTCCCTATAGGGATCAGAGAAAGTTCTCAGAGTCCCCTTCTTACGCTTCTTTATTTTTAAGTCCAACCTGCGGTTCTTCAGGTGCTGTTGGACTCCAACTCCCATCAGCCGAGCCGGCATGGCTGAAGGTTGGGAATGATTGGTGCTGCAGACCCCACCAACATCTGGAGGGCACCAGGCTAGCCATCTCTTCTTTAAACCAAACTTGGACTGAACAGAAGACACCTTCAGAAAAAGGATGGTCCTCTGACAGCCTTGAGAAGAAAGGAATGCCATCTATAGGATACATGGCTGCTTTATGGGAGCAGTGCCTTCCCACCAGCTTCCCACCTGCCCATATTTGTTCGGACTGAGGCTTCATATCTAGTTTTGCCCATCATTTCTGCCTTTAACAGCTTCCTGTATGCATGCACCCACCTGTTGCCTTCATCTAGATCAGGGCTTCCCAAACTTGGGTCTCCAGCTGGATTTGGACTACAATTCCAATCATTCCTTTACCACTGGCCCTGCTAGCTAGGGATGATGGGAGTTGCAGTTCAAAAACAGCTGGAGACCCAAGTTTGGGAAACTCTGATCTAGGCCTGCCACTCATCCGAAGTATCTCGAGACCAGTGTCCATTCTCTTCTGTGCTGTCTGGGACCTTCCTTCCTCTCACCTCCCCTGCCATGCGGTTGATTTCATCCCAGTCCTGCACCTTGTTGTTGTTGTTGTTTAGTTGTTTAGTTGTGTCCAACTCTTCGTGACCCCATGGACCAGAGCACGCCAGGCACTCCTGTCTTCCACTGCCTCCCGCAGTTTGGTCAAACTCATGCTGGTAGCTTCGAGAACACTGGCCAACCATCTCGTCTTCCGTCGTCCCCTTCTCCTTGGGCCCTCCATCTTTCCCAGCATCAGGGTCTTTTCCAGGGAGTCTTCTCTTCTCATGAGGTGGCCAAAGTACTGGAGCCTCAGCTTCAGGATCTGTCCTTCCAGTGAGCACGCAGGGCTGATTTCCTTAAGAATGGAGAGGTTTGATCTTCTTGCAGTCCATGGGTCTCTCAAGAGTCTCCTCCAGCACCATAATTCAAAAGCATCAATTCTTCAACGATCAGCCTTATTTATGGTCCAGCTCTCACTTCCATACATCACTACTGGGAAAACCATAGCTTTAACTATACGGCAAGGTGATGTCTCTGCTTTTTAATGTGCTGTCTAGGTTTGTCATTGCTTTTTTCCCAAGAAGCAGCGGTCTTTTAAATTTTTGACTGCTGCACCTTAGCGATGCCTTCTGTTTTGTGGGGGTGGCTCGTGATGGCTCTGCCACACTTTCCTTTGCTTTCACGCTAGTTTTGATACCTGCTGTCACAAAGGTTAGAGGGCAACATCCTGAGCACCCATGACCCTTCCATCTGCAACAGCAGGCAGCATAGGAAATGTTCGAGTTGCTTGCGTGGCAGGAGCACAGCTGCATCGTGTCTTCAGGCAACGATAAAGCAGGAGTTGTGTTTTCATACCAGAATGTGTAAAGACCTCGTATCAGCAAGGACAAGAGAAAGTGAACTGCAAATAAGCATATTCCTCCCCTGCATTCCTCTGAAATGCTGATTAATGAAGTTTGCTGCCAGATATCTCCTCTTCACAACAACAACAACCTATCAGCGATGACAAATAATGTAAAGGCCAAACTGGAAATGTGTGAATGCTTTTCACATACAGCAGCTTAGCAAAGAGTAAGATCAGGCCCGTAGACTGGAAGAGGAAGAGCAACAGAGGGTTTGTCCGCACTTCTGTTTGTACCAGGCCTAGAAAGCATGGGTCCCAGGGGTTTTCCACAATTCCCAGAGTGCCATGTGAAAAGGGAGTGATTGCTAAACCATTCTGCAGAGCTACAACTGCTGAGCTCTTAAAGGAAACTGGCAATTCTATTCTGCAGTTGAAAGATGCACGTGTAAATCCTCTGCTGAGTGTAATAATAGCTCAGTGGTACAGCAGATGGTTTGCATGCAGAAGGCTAATTCAAGGTTACCGTATTTTTGCTCCATAGGGCGCACCGGACCATAGTGCGTACCTAGTTTTTAGGGGGGGAAATAAATAATTTTCTCTCTCTTTATTTCCCCCCCAAAAAAGCTCGCTGTCTTGGCTTCCTCTTTAGCCACGCGCAACCTCTCCAGCCGGGAGAGGCTGTGCACGGCTTTGGCATGGATCCCGCTCGCTGTCTTGGCTTCGTTTTTAGCCGCGGGGCTGGGGCGGGAAAAGCCCGAGCCCGCTCCTGGAGCTTGCGGGGCTGGGGGCGCACTCCGAAGGTTTGCGGATAGCTGCCTGAAGCCCAGGGAGCGCAGTGGGAGTTGGCGCTGCGCTCCCAGGGCTTCAGGCTTCAGGCTGCTATCCTGCCGTGCTCCGAAGGCTTGCAGATAGCTGCCTGAAGCCTGGAGAGTGAGAGGAGTTGGTGCGCACCGACCCCTCTCGCTCTCCAGGCTTCAGCGAAAGCCTGCATTCGCTCCATAGGACGCACACACATTTCCCCTTCATTTTTGGAGGGGGAAAAGTGCGTCCTATAGAGCGAAAAATACGGTAATTCCTGGTATGTCTTGCTAAAAAAAAAAAAAGTAGAAGAGGTATATTCATGTGACATGCTTCTCCAACATACAGCTACAGTTTAGCGTATACCAAAATTCTACACAAGTTCTATTAAAATAAATGATGACCAGACCAGAACTTTTTCTGAACTGCGTTCTTGACCTCTGGAATCATTTAATATAATTTAACTTGCACGTGCTCATTGAATTGATGAGCCTTGTTTTATGGCAAGCCAATCAAGAAACAAAAGGAGAAGTTTTTCCCCAAATTCCCAAAGAGCATTAATCTAAACCTTAAAGCCCTACTACATTCCTCTCTATCTCTATTAAAAATAATTACCCAGTGGAATATTCTCCAAATGAATGCATTCAGATTTTTTTTCTGGAGGAAACCGTGACCTTTTACACCCCCTAGGAAAACATTTTTATGCTTGCTTCCAAGAAGTAGGCAAGAAATCAGCATAGCCAATAGAAATACTGTTTGTTGTTTTTTCATTTCGCAATGCATGCTTTTGTAACGTGTCCATTCTAATTTCACGAAGGTCCATTCAGGTTAATCACCAGTCCTTGAGAGCAGATAGACTTAATTCATCATATATAAACTTACCTACACATGTGTTAATGCTTATCTGACATTGTTAGCACAACTATTCCCGTAAGGACTACAGTACAGGATGCAGGCAAACCATTTAATACTTCATCTAGAGATCTCATTCAGTAAACGGTACATCTTCCATTTTTCTCAATGGCCACAAATCATGCCTGTATGCGCCAGTAACAGACCTTTCCTACTGACAAGAGTTTTCCTTGGGTAGGATAGCTCCATAAATGCAAAGTGATATACTGTGTTGATTGAGATTCTCCTCCACCAAAGTCATTGAAGAAAACTCCTGATCCATGCATATATGTTTTCATCAATGCAAGAAACCACTGAATTAGTGTGTTTGCGGGAAAAGCTGAACTTTCTCATTCTTAACAATCTGTAAAGGTAAAGGTAAAGGTACCCCTGCCCGTACGGGCCAGTCTTGACAGACTCTAGGGTTGTGCGCCCATCTCACTTAAGAGGCCGAGGGCCAGCGCTGTCCGGAGACACTTCCACGTCACGTGGCCAGCGTGACAAAGCTGCATCTGGCGAGCCAGCGCAGCACACAGAAACGCCGTTTACCTTCCCGCCAGTAAGCGGTCCCTATTTATCTACTTGCACCTGAGGGTGCTTTCGAACTGCTAGGTTGGCAGGAGCTGGGACCGAGCAACGGGAGCGCACCCCGCCGCGGGGATTCGAACCGCCGACCTTTCGATCGACAAGCCCTAGGCGCTGAGGCTTTTACCCACACCCGCGTCCCACATTAACCATCTGTACAGTGGCAGTATTCATATAAGATTTGCAGTCTGCAAATACCACAATTATAAAACAGACATTGTAAACAATCTTTTACACGACGATTGTTGTTTGTTTCTACTAAGTGCTTTTCTTCTACAAAGAACATAGTAAATAAAAAGGACCCTGCCTTTCATTTATAACACATATTTTACAGTGTTGTTTCATGTATTTGCAAAATTTATATCCGCTAACTATAAACCCATGCACACATTAAATACTGTGAATCATTAAAAGGCATTTTAAAAGAGCTCAAAGCATTTACTTGCAAAAAAAATGTGGAAGATCTCTCTTTACCACATTTGAAGATATTTATCTTTACCACATTTGAAGAATTCTTAATGCAAAGTTTCTGCTTTGTGGAATGGTTTACTAACCCACATCCACCCTGCCAAATAATAACAGTTTTTTTAAAAAAAATAAATAAATAAAAAAGTCTGCTTCCAAGGCAGATGTTCAAGGATAGACGTATGTCTCAGTCATCATGAAATGGTTATTAAAAGAAAAAACACTGCTCCAAATGCATTTCTCATAGGAAAGTATTGTTTCCAGTGGAATTACCTGAATAAAGAGTTGGCATTCCATAATAAATGCCAGATTTTTAGAAAAGCTTTGGTACATAGTTATAGCAAATATCAAAGGCAAAAGAAGAAACGAGTCGTGTCTACTTTGTTTAGAAAGCAGCTTTGTTTAGTAAGCAGTATTTACTTTAATAAATGTTTATCTCTCACACTTCAAAAATAATAATAATCTCGGTTTCCAGATTGCTTCACTTATTACTTAAAAATATGAAGCAAATGCATTTCTCCAAGGCAGCAAAAAGAGAGTGCTTGGAACTATGTTGAACAGGCCTGGTTCATGTGACACTGTAAGCCCAACTATGGCTTACCTGGCCCATGGAAACACAGAGGCTTCTGGAGACAAACTCTGGTTCTTTTTGTTCCCACTTCCCACTGAGGGGAGAGCTTAACCATACCCTCCAATGAGACACAGACCAAAACCAGGATGCCGTGATCCGGGTCCGCACTCCCACAAGAGTCACGTGATCCGCATGGGGGCCCCATGCGAGATTACAGCCCTGAAAAAGCCCCTATCCCCTTAGGTGTTTCCCCCCGTACAGTTATTTGTACATGTGTGTACCCGAGGGTTCAGGGCCGGCGCACCCATGAGGCAAGGAGTATGGAAGGTGACTGCCTTGGGTGGCAGTATCCAAAGGGGCAACAAATCCCAAGGTAGATCTTTATTTTCCACTTTGTTCTTGATGTTCACTCACCCCTTCTTCCCTGGTGGGGAGTGGGGGGACGCCATTTTGTGGTTCGCCTCAGGTGCCAAAATGTATTGGACCAGCCCTGCCAGGGTTATATTCAATATGCTGCTACTTGCCCCATAGTGTAAAGGTAAAGGGTAAAGGGACCCCTGAACATTAGGTCCAGTCGTGACTGATTCTGGGGTTGCGGTGTTCATCTCGCTTTATTGGCCAAGGGAGCCAGCGTACAGCTTCCGGGTCATGTGGCCAGCATGACTAAGCCGCTTCTGGCAAACCAGAGCAGCGCACGGAAATGCTGTTTACCTTCCCGCCGGAGCGGTACCTACTTATCTACTTGCATTTTGACGTGCTTTCGAACTGCTAGGTTGGCAGGAGCAGGGACCGAGCAACGGGAGCTCACCCCGTTGCGGGGATTCGAACCGCCGACCTTCTGATCGGCAAGTCCTAGGCTCTGTGGTTTAACCCACAGCGCCACCCACATCCCAGGCCCCTTAGTGTACCAGTGGTGTAAGTTTGGCTATGTAAGCATAAGCACAGGACAACTACAATAGGTATTGGTATATAGATACTAACCCCTGTCAACCCTGCCCCAGAGTGTAATAAAACATGAGCTGCATGCCAGCAAGCCTATGGCATTTTTGTAAATGATCTACTGCTACATTAACATATCAGATTCATGACCCAATGCAGCCCAGCAACAGAAATATTACTATACCTGTCATAACTAGAATTGTTAGTTGCAATGAAAGGGGTGACCTGAATATATATGGTTCACAATTTCCTGTTACCGCAAACCAACTTTGGCAATTCAGATCTCATTGCAATCTTGCCGCTTCTTTTCTTGCAATTAATCACATACAAACTGTGCATTCTTTCCAGTCCACGACAATGGCTTTCCCGAGGGCTGTTTGGACAATGGTTTCAAATGAGCCATTTCTCAAAAGGGCAATTAGTGCTAACAGGCACTATTCCCAAAGTCCTGGGCCTCCAACGGTATCCAGTGTGCTTTTCAAGAAATCTGAGAAATGTCAAAATATGTAACTTCCTGCATCATTTTTATCTTGCTTTGCTTCATCTGGTTAAAGACAACGTTGTTGCTGATTAATAGATTTAATGATAAATGAACCACTTCGTAGCAAAAGACCTAAGCATATTTAGCTGTGAAAGAGTGAGAGAGAGAGAGAGAGGAAGGAAAAAGTAAAGCAGATTCAGCTTAGGCTATGGTAAAATACACAGCAAAGAAACTTCTCTACTTAAGCCACCTGTGAAATCGTTGACCTTGAAAGGAACAATTAGCAACTTGAGCTTATGGCAAGAAACACGACCTTGATAGCAAAGAGGGTGTAAATGGAATAGTATTTAAAAATATTCAGCCATAGATGTTGAAGTGAAACCAAAGCTCCAGCAATTAACAACATTTTACATGTATTCTTGAAATTTTGCTGCAGGTGCCTGCAGAAGTCACCTGCAGCAAGCTCCACAACCCAACAGCTACATATGGTAGACCAGGTAGGACTCTCTAAAGCTCCAGGTTTTGCTGAGGACTGCCATGCACCATGATAGATGATTGGAAGCAAAAGGTTTGCACGCAAGCGATTGGCATGTACTCTTTCAGCACTCTTTCTGAGCCCCACCCCCATTTCCATTTAGACATCAGTGGCAACAACAAGTATGGCAGCAAGTGCCCCAAGGATCCAAATATTATTTAATGTATTTGATGAAAAACAAAATGAATGAAGTAAAACAGGCTTCCTCAATCTTGGCCCTCCAGATGTTTTTGGCCTACAACTCCTATGATCACTAGCTAGCAGGACCAGTGGTCAGGGATGATGGGAAGTGTAGTCTCAAAACATCTGAAGGGCCGAGGTTGAGGAAGCCTGAAGTAAAACAGTTGATCAGGCTTCACCAAAATTAAAGGAAAACAGCCACATTTCTTATAGCCTTAAAAAACAGATGTTTTCAATTGCTGTCACAGGAGGTGACAGGTTGTCTCCATGGTAAGAAGCGAGAGAAAGGGAAGATATAGTCTTCCATATTATGGAGGAAAGTATTGCATTTCTATTTCAATTATTGTTATTATTTCTAAATTTCCACTTATGTGGAAAATTAGCACGTGCAAATTTTGTGCGGACTGTATCCCCCTTTGGCTTCTATTTTGGGGGTGCACAGATCCCCATCAGCCAGAATTCAGATGCATCATGGACACAGAAGAAAACAAAATGTGTGACACTGGGAATATAAGATGGCTGTAATATACCCAGGTTCAATGCATTTGCTCAAAAGTGCTAATGAAAATTGCCCAGCTAAGTTACCTGTTCCTTCAAAGATCAATCTATTTCTTTGGACGCCTTCCCAAAAGAAAATGGCTGGGCACCATAAAAAAGGCATTAGGCAACTGGGGCTTGAAGCCAGCTACTTTTGTGCTTTCATTTTTGGTTTTATAGTAAAGCAGGAAAACATATCTTTTATTACCTGCACTGGAGTGCATGCAGGTAAAAATGATTGATGAGTAATCACACAGTGGTTCAGTTTGCACCTTGGCTAAGCTGCCCCACCGCCACCCATCACCAACAGCCTTTGCTTCCTCCAGTGTTTCATGTTGTGCCTGAATGAATGAAAGTTCACTCAAGCTTCAAAGAACATCATCACTCTCTCTCTCTCTCTCTCTCTCTCTCTGTGTGTGTGTGTTTTAAGGATGTGTCTGTTCAGCTCTGCCAGCCGTCTGCTGGGAATTTCTCACAAAAGCAGGCTTCCCCCTTGGAGGGGATTATGCACCGACTTTGAAGATGGTTTGCCAGCAATTATTCCCCTTAGGTCAAGACTTATTACAGTACTCTACAGCCGCTGTGGTATATAAAGTGGAGGAGACTTCTTGTTGTTTTTTATCCAAAGGATCACAGGTAAACAACGCGGCTGACACCGCCTACTTTTAATGCGTGTTGCAAACATATGATTGTCATCCCAATGTTTTATGGGCAATGGTGGGGCCTCACCGACTTCAGCAAGCTGGACTGCCCAGAAGAACTGCACAATCTCATGCCCGTTTTCCTGACCCCCCAAGCCCGCCTTGCTTTCAGAGACTTAAAGTCTGTGCCAAGTCAGATTGCTTAGCAAAAAAGCTGGTTGCTGGGAACTGATTAGCAGGCTCCAGACTGAGGGCTGGGTCTGAGCAGAGTCAACAAGATAAAAAGCATAAACCTCTTGCTCTCACTCTTCATAGCCCTGCTTCTCCTTTACCTTTCCTTTTATCTACAGGCCAGCACAGACTAATTGCCCCCCGCTTTTTTACTTCTACCCATGATGGCTCCCTGACCTGATTGTGATTAAGGAATGCATCTGATGTGTTTGCCCAAGGGAAACGTGGTATTTTGCATGCTCACACCACAACCCTTACAAAGCTGTCTTACTTACAGGTATCTGAAGAAGTGTGCATGCACATGAAAGCTCATACCAATAACAAACTTAGTTGGTCTCTAAGGTGCTACTGGAAGAAATTTTTTTATTTTGTTTCGAAAGCTGCCTTAGGCCGTTCATCTCTAGCCCAGCACCGTCTGCCCTGATCAGCAGCACCTCTCAAGGGTCTATGGTAGAGGTCCAGGGACAATCTTCGAGCAATGTATGTGTTCTACACCACAGGGCTACACCACCCTCCCTAGAAGTTCAGCCTCCAGCAAGGGGAGCCTCCTTGAATGGGCAGAATATCTGAGGAGCAGAGTCCTTACTCATCAGTTGTCTCTACGTGGGATGAACCCATCTATGCATGTACCTGATGAAGTAGACTGTAGTCCATAAAAGTGAAGTCATAATAAATTGGTTAGACTTTAAGGTGCGACAAGACTGTTTATTGGTTTTGCGCAAGATGACTCATCCTTTCCCTACACACACACACAGCTGAAGGGAGCAGAGCAGCTCTGTTTGCTTGTGTGAGAACAATAAAAATGTTTTTGGGAACAGAAATGAGCAGCAAAAACAGAGCTCAGCTAAGAGCTGTTCCTGGAAGTTGGAAGCATTTTGGGAGCACAGGGATGTTTCTCTGGCTATGTGATGTGGAACAGCAGATTTGCTCCTTGCAAGAGTTCTGCTGCCTGTCTCCATTTATTCTCATTTAGTATATCTGTAAATATACCCAAAATATTACAAAACACCATACGTACCCAGCAATTTCTCCTTCCAGAGGAAACCAAACCTTGGTAACCACTGCCACTGGAATTTCTTGCTGCTTGTGGAAGTTGGGAATGTGAAAAAAGTATGCAAGTGATCTCTTATGTCTAATGCTTTTTAAAAATTACTGTATCAGCCAAAGAGTGGTTAAAGTGTTCCCAGAAGTAATTAAATCATATCAAGTGAACTTGTGAATGTAACCATTGCTGTATTGGACAAATAATAACAGTGGGATTTGGCTGAAATGGTGCATTCCGTCCCTCTTAAGTGCCAAAAATAGGAAGACGGTTCATTAAGGACCTCAGAGGAAAAGCACAATGGACCTAAACTGCTGTGAAAATTCAGCTAGCGTGGACATCATTCTCCCCCTTTCTAAGTCTTCTTAGATATACTCTCTGCAACATGTACCTGGCTATTAGACAACAACTATTAAAACAGAAGTTATATGTTATCTAAGGGACTAGGAAATAAACATTGGCCGGCCAATCATTTTCACATGAGCTCTGAAAAGCATAACATCCGTGGTCAAAAATAGTAACAGAAGACATATAAATCTTCCATGGGAAAGAGACTACTGGGGAGATTTTACCCCCTGGAATATAAGCATTTGGTTTCCTAAAATACACACGGCCTGTCAATGGCAGCAGTGCCCATAGTGTGAAGGTGTCAAAACCAGCAGCAGCAGCTGCTAATCTCGTTTAGAGAGGAAGGGAATTCTGAATTTTCCCCAAAGCCTCTTTATGAAGCATATCAGGAAACAAGGCCCAGTGATTCAAGTCCCCCTCCTTCTGACATATATGTGCCATTCATAATGCAGATCCTTTTGATGAGATGATAATGATCCTGCAGCCCAAAAGAAAGGATTTCCCTGAACATTTGTTTACTTTGTGATTTTTAAAAAAATCCTGCCTTCTGCAAATCTTCTCAGGGCAGCATACCATACCATAACACAAGACAACTCTTTAAGTATATAAAAGATAAACAGCAGAATTAGATTTATTAGAGCAGATAAAACCATAATCAAGACAACTTACATTCCACGCAAAAAGCAAATAAAAATGATTTTGCTGCCATCAAAAGAAAATTATTTTATTTTATTTAAGAGTCCTTCCTTAGGAGGCAATGCCACAGACAGGGGATGTACAGATGAAAAGTTCCTGTCCCCATGTCACCTTCTGCCTGTTTTCAGAGGGTGGAGCAGATTTCGTGTGAACAGAGTTTGGGGGGCTCATGTGTGTGTGTTGTGAACTGCCTTGTGATTTTCAGATGAAGGGCGATATACAAATTTAACAAATAATGATAAGTAATAAGCAATGGGTCCAATGGTTAAGAAGGCAGTTACTGCACATGCTGTAGAGGGAAATGAGAAGCAGAGGGAGAAGGTTGCCCATCTAGGAGAAAAGGAGAACCTGGGAAGGTGGCCCATCTAGGAGAAAAGAAAACAGTGATCCTAAATCTCTGCTGTTTTGAGGCTATACTCATTCATGAGAAAGGCTTCGGGAATAAACCCTGAGGAAAAATCTGTACCCACTGCCTTGTGGGACATCTTTGGGAGAGGAAAAGGCTAAGGAGGAATGCCTACATAAATCTGGACTGGAGTCCCTAAGGCGGTTGGATGGGGTCTTGTAAAGGTACCATGGAGTGCAGACAACATAACTGATCTAATCTGCGGTTCTAGCTACCATATTTTTCGCCCCATTAGACGAACCACCCCATAGGACGCACCTAGTTTTTATGGGGGGGAAATAAAGAAAAAAAAATTATTTCCCCCCCAGGCGCAGGGCTGGCACGGGGGAAGCCCGAGCTTCCCCCGACCCCAGCCCCCAGAACAGCCTGCTATCTGCAAGCCTAGGGAGCCGCACCGTCTCCCCAGGCTTGCGGAGAGCTGCGTGAAGCCTGGGCGCGCTCTTCAGCGCGCCCAGGCTTCGGAATGCAGGCAGCTCTGCGCGACCCTTCGGAGCCCCGCGCGGCTTCACGCCGGGCTCCGTAGGGTCGTGCAGAGCTGAGCGACGCCCGGGAGCGCAGGCAGCTCTGCGTGACTATTCGGAGCCCCGCACGGCTTCGCGCCAGTCTATCAAGCGTTGCGCAGAGCTTCCTGAAGCCTGGAGAACGAGAGGGGTCGGTGTGCACCGACCCCTCTCGCTCTCCAGGCTTCAGCGAAAGCCTGCATTCGCCCCATAGGACGAACACACCTTTTCCCTTCATTTTTGGAGGGGGAAAATTGCATCCTATAGGGCGAAAAATACGGTATATACTGGGGTACTTATACATTAGCAAAAAAGAGGAAGAAATAAGATAAAAGGTTTGCATAAAATGTGCATATACTCTACATATATGTATAGATGCATCTATATGCATAGTTGCATATTTAGAAACAATTACTACAGTAAGAGTCAACTGTTACGCTAGGCAGCTCCTGTACAGTGGTACCTCTGGATACGAACGGGATCCGTTCTGGAGCCCCATTCGTATCTAGAAGCAAAAGTAGCAACGGCACATCGCTCCGTTACTTCCGGGTTGCCACGGAGCGCAACTCGAATGCACTCAACCCGAAGCTCATTCAACCCAAGGTATGACTGTATGTGGAAAGGTGTGCGATATTGTCATTTGCCTCAGGTAGCAAAATATTTTGAGCCTGTCCTGATCCTCTGTAATGTAAGGAACATGGCACATTAGGGTTAATTAATCTGCGTCCTGGTTGCAGCATGCATGCGGATTGCTTTCAGTTATGTTCAATATGCCTGCAAAGGTAAGAAAAAAAAGCCCACAAGTGTCTAAAACTCTCTCTTCCAGGGGAAATGTTTTTTTAAAAATGGCTCTAAAATATCACATAGCTTAGGGAAGTGGGGAGCTCAGAACAATATAAAGGACATTTTCCTAAATGGCTTCATTCGAGAATACCATGTATGCAGCTGACTGTGAGAAATTGCACTGGGGGTAACTCCCCACAAAACACACACACACACACACACCAGAAAAACCATGTATTATTGTAGTGCAACTGCTTAACCAGAAGGATGGAAAGACGACAGAGTTGTTGTTAGTCTGTCATAAAACACAGAAAGAGACAGACAGAGTCTTGAGGCACCTTAAAGACTAATAAATGCATTTGTGGCGTATGTTTAGGCCACTCCTGAAAAAGAAGAAGAAAAAAGCTTATACAACAAATCAAATCTGTTAGAATTTATGGTGTCATAATTCCACCCACCGACGCAGAAGTGGGGAGGCCTTTTCAGAAATGCAAATCAGGCAAGGGGGAAGAGAAAGGGAACCGAGTGCCTTATACACAGCACTCAGGCATAGAGTTCCAAATTTAAGAAAAGAAAACATACTTACTCAAAGTAAGAGCTCCCACAGCTACCGCAACTCAAGACCCTTTTGTGCACATCTGACATTCTTTCATTATTGTGTATGGTGTTAATTTCACTGCCTTCGTCTAGTTGTGACGTGGCCAAGTTTTGGTTGTCATAACTCAAAATCTCCCCAAACTTTATTGTGGTTACCAGTCTCAACATTAACATAGTATTTGGCACGTACACTTCTTGTGGCTTTTTTGGAATTGGTTTGTTTGCCTCAGAAAATGCTTGGTTGATAAAAGAAACGTCCTATAATATCTATTGTGACATGGGAGAGGGGGAAAGAATGAACAACAAGACCACTGTGGTGGCCCTCTAGAGACCCCACTATCTAGGGAGGAGCCAGGGTATGTTAATCTCATCTACAATGGATGGAACCTTAACAAGTTTGCACGTAAAACTGCAACTCCCTATAGGAACTTCCTGTGGTTCCATTCACCTTCACATGGATAGAGCAGGAGAGACCAGGAGACATAAGAATTACAAGAAACCATGACAGCTTTTTAAAATAAATAAATAAATAAATCACAGTAACAAAACATGATAAGGTATTTGCAAACATGCCATTTAATAAAGGTAAAGGGTAAAGGTAAAATACCCCTAGACAGTTAAGTCCAGTCAAAGGTGACTATGGGGTTGCAGCGCTCATCTCGCTTTCAGGGAGCTGGTGTTTGTCCACAGTCAGCTTTCCGGGTCATGTGGCCAGCAGGACTAAACCACTTCAGGTGCAACGGAACACCGTGATGAAAACCAGAGCGTACGGAAACACCATTTACCTTCCTGCCACAGCAGTACCTATTTATCTACTTGCACCAGCGTGCTTTCGAACTGCTAGGTTGGGGATTCGAACCGCCAACCTTCCAATCAGTTTAGACCACAGCGCCACCTGCATCTATTTAATACATGAAGGGTGACTAATGCAAATTGTTGATAATAAAAGTAAAGGTACATGACCCCTGGACAGTTATAGATGCCAACTCCTTGGGGACTTGGGTGCCCGAGCACCTACAAAATTCCCCATGAAGGGGCCAGGCACGCACATATTTCGGTGCCAGGGCCATGCATGTGGGGCCACGTTGGCACTCCTGGTCCCAAATGTCAGTTTCACTGCAGATCTGTATTTGCCCCACCTCTGGGCTACACCCGCTCCCCAGTGTAGCCACATATTGAAAGTGGACTTCGTCTGCATTTTAAAAGGGCTCCATGCAGGCCTCATCATTGCGATGCCTCATGAAATCTGCCTTCTCATGAGATTTCAGCACCTGAGTATCTTCTGAGACTAGCTGATCAGTTGCACACGTTTTATACCACAATCAACAAAGAGTCACCTTAAAGACTAACAAATTGATCACGAGATTAGCTTTTGCAGACCACAGTCGACTTCACCCAATGCATGAAGTGTTATTCCCAGTACACAGACTTGCAACTGAGGATAAAACAAAAATGTATGCTCTAATAAATTTGTTAGCCTTTATGATGCCACCAGACTCTGCTGCTTTGGCTGCAAAAGACTTACACTGCTACTCCTCTGGAAACTAAATCATAATGGTATTTGCCTGGCTTCTGTCTTGACGTTTGGCTGTTTACTAGGTTTAGCTGCCTTGCGTAGCTTAGATACTAACTGTACAATTCAGAGTACCTGAATGCATAGTGCATTTATATGGCACTTTCCCCTAAGCCAGGCACCCCCAAACTCGGCCCTCCAGATGTTTTGGGACTACAACTCCCACCATCCCTAGCTAACAGAACCAGTGGTCAGGGATGATGGGAATTGTAGTCCCAAAACATCCGGAGGGCCGAGTTTGGGGGTGCCTGCCCTAAGCACTCAATTTGCTTCACTTCCATTATTTCAGTAGTTTTTACAACCCTGTAAGTTAAAGAAAGGTAAAGGGACCCCTGACCATTAGGTCCAGTCGTGACCGACTCTGGGGTTGCGGCGCTCATCTCGCTTTATTGGCCAAGGGAGCCAGCATACAGCTTCCAGGTCATGTGGCCAACATGACTAAGCTGCTTCTGATGAACCAGAGCAGCGCACGGAAACACCGTTTACCTTCCTGCCGGAGCGGTACCTATTTATCTACTTGCACTTTGACGTGCTTTCAAACTGCTAGGTTGGCAGGAGCAGGGACCGAACAACAGGAGCTCACCCTGTCGCGGGAATTCGAACCGCCGACCTTCTGATCGGCAAGTCCTAGGTTCTGTGGTTTAACCCACAGAGCCACCCGCGTCCCTACCCTGTAAGTTAGACCATTATTAATACTGTCGGCATATAAGATGAGGAGGAATGAGGCTGTCAAAGAGCTGATTGCCTAAGACCACCCCATAAGTTCAAGGATCAGGTGAGGTTTGAACCAGGGGCACCCCAACTCATAGCTCTTTCTCTTAACCACGATACAGTTTCAGAACCTATGTTTTCAGAATCATGTTTTCCAGATGCGGCAATCAAATGCCAGAAGATGAGAAATGTGGTTTGTAAAGGTGTTTGTTTTTGATCTGAGTGCACAACCCCGATGGTGAGGCGTAATGGCTGCTGAACATCTGAATGCTTTCCAGAACCTCGGGTTTCTTAGTAGAGCATGAGAAGGCCAACTTCAGGCCCCTGGAGTTCTTCCTCCTGCTGCAAGAGGTCAGCACAAGAGGCCAATACAAACTTCATCACTCATCTGCTAGGTAAGCCCTAGTGACTGATCAGGGGAACCATATTGCTTCAAAGCAACATCGGTCAGTGAAGCTCACAAGTAGAGGAAGGAAATAAAAGCATTTGGCATCTTCAGAGAAGAATAAGATGATTTAAAGTAAGGTAACAATGCCCAGGAAAATAGGCAAGCTTGGGTGATCTAAGCAGAGGTGCACATAAATTTGAGGAGTCCCTCCAAGTTAATGACAGGTATAAGGCAATTGAAAGGGCCCAGTAGGTTTCAAATTGTTGCCATTGTCTGACAGCTTTTATCCTTTAGAGCCAAGCTAGAGAACAAAAGCCTATTTTTGGTAAATCGAAACCAGAAACAAAGGAGATTTTATGAGAGCTTTGACAAAATGTGGGATGGCAGGGTTCGGATGTGGGGGAAGCTCCGGGTTTCTTGCCAAATTCTTACACAAGCTGCATTTCCGAATGCAGTGCATATAAAACCCTGTTATGTTAAGAGGCATTTATTAATACGAGTTATTGCTTAGAAAGCCCATACACATACACACAAGGCATAAGGCACATGCATTTAAGGTGCATCCAGCCTTTCCCAACTGCTGAATCCCAAAACTGAAAAGGTCAAAGATTCAGAAATGTACCAAACAGGGACTGAAGGAGAGAGTACCCTTTTTTGTGCTTTCATACAGGAAAATGCTTCTACAGCTTACTGCATGACCTGGCTTCAGAAAGCGCACACCCAAACTCCACATTGATATCTAGAGCATCTGCCACATGGTATTGCATTTGCCACGTTGTCTCTTACTAGGAAAATGGTTCCAGTAAAGATGGATAATTGACTTCCTGCCCAATGCAGGGATATCACTGAACCTGCATTCAGCTTTATGTCTGAAAATCTAAACAAGGTAAAGTTTCAACCAAAACCAAGAACATGGAGCCATGCTTGAAAGTGGGTGTGCAGACCGCATCGTGAATTAACTATACACCTATAAGCAGCAAACTGCAGATAAGGTAATTACCCTGTTTCTGCAGCTGCAGGTAGGCTTCACAGGTTTCTTCCTTTACAAGAAGCAGGGTTTAAACTTGACAAACTGAACCATGGACGGGGAACCTTATAGCTCTCCAAATGCAATGGACTTACAGCTTTCATCATCTCTGGCCTTTGGCCACGCTAACTGGGGCTGATGGGAGCTGGAATCCAACAATATTTGGAGGGCCACAGATTCTCCATCCCTAAAGTACACCATGTATATTTGAGATACTAGGTAAAGGTAAAGGGACCCCTGACCATTAGGTCCAGTCGTGACCGACTCTGCGGTTCCAGCCCTCATCTCGCTTTATTGGCTGAGGGAGCTGGCATACAGCTTCCAGGTCATGTGGCCAGCATGACTAAGCCACTTCTGGCGAACCAGAGCAGCGCACGGAAACGCCATTTACCTTCCCGACGGAGCGGTACCTATTTATCTACTTGCACTTTGACGTCCTTTGAAACTGCTAGGTAGGCAGGAGCAGGGACCAAGCAACAGGAGCTCACTCTGTCGCGGGGATTCGAACCACCGACCTTCTGATCGGCAAGTCCTAGGCTCTGTGGTTTAACCCACAGCGCCACCCGCGTCCCATTTGAGATACTAATCAGGGTTAAAAACTTACCATGGTTAAGCATTGCTTCTGTATTGTGCTTGATCTTAAAAGGAATGAAGGATTGCTGACAGATTCGTTCTGACACATTTGTTGAAGGAGGTTAAGGAGAAGCATGAGACTAGCCCAAGGGCACCCAGTGGGCTTCAGTATCCAAGTCCAAGAATCTATCAGCTGCAGCAGGACGGCTCCCCTGCAGTGTGACCTTGTTGTCATTCACTCGCTCAAGGAAAATTAACAATTGGACGGTGGCCTAGTGATCAAGGTCCTTTAACAGTTGCGTGTAAGTAGGATTTTTAGCTTATCTTACCCTTAAGCTGTGAAGGTGCAAACATCTGCACAGTGCAGAAAGATTGTCAAATTTTGAGGAGAATTTTATAGTTTTGCACTTTGGTCCTTGGATAAGACTAAAGATACTGATGTTAATGGTGCTTACTGGTACTTCAATGAAGGGATCTTTTTGGAAACTGCCATAATAGAGTCATAGGAATTAAAGGGACTATGAGGGTCACCTAGTTCAACTGCCTGCAATGCAGCAATCTTTTGCCCAATGTCCCTGAAATTAAGAATTTTTATTTTTATTTACATTATTATTATTATTATTATTATTATTATTATTATTATCACTATTATTATTTCGGTCACAGACCAGTTCCAGCCCACATACAATATCAAGGAAGTCATAAAACACAATAGGGATACATTTGAATTTGCAATTAGGTATAACAGGGACGCGGGTGGCGCTGTGGGTTAAACCACAGAGCCTAGGACTTGCCGATCAGAAGGTCGGCGGTTCGAATCCCCGTGACGGGATGAGCTCCCGTTGCTCGGTCTCTGCTCCTGCCAACCTAGCAGTTTGAAAGCACGTCAAAGTGCAACTAGATAAATAGGTACCGCTCCGGCGGGAAGGTAAACAGCATTTCTGTGCGCTGCTCTGGTTCGCCAGAAGCGGCTTAGTCATGCTGGCCACATGACCCGGAAGCTGTCTGCGGACAAACGCTGGCTCCCTCGGCCAATAAAGCGAGATGAGCGCCGCAATCCCAGAGTCGGTCACGACTGGACCTAATGGTCAGGGGTCCCTTTACCTTTATAACAGGGACAATACGGATATAGCAACAGTTTAAAAATATATAAATTAAAACTTAATCACTAACATATAACCTAAAATTATCATTTAAGGCCTTAATCATTATGATAGCCCAGCTTGTTCCCTAGGTTTTACGGCAATCGCACAGAATTTGGCTACCCTTAACGTGATCTCAGGATCCTTGTCCTCTACCGGGGATTTTAGACATTGAAGTTTGGATTCATTTGGAGATCTTTGCATAGCAGGGGTAATAAATACCGAGCGTATATCCCCATAGAAACGGCAGCGTAACAAGGCATGAGAGACGTTTCTACCTCCATCAAGCCACAGGGGCAGACTCGTTCCACGTATGGTTTACCCTCGAATCTGCCCTGCAATAAGGCAGATGGCAGCATGTTGAATCTAGTGAGGGTAAATGACTGTCTGAAATTAAGAGTCTTATGTTCCACCCACCAAGGAATGCAGACTAGTGCTTTAGCCTCCCAACAAGTATGGTAAGTGAGGCTGACTGATACTGATTTCCTCCAAATCCAGACTGTGAGCTTCATTCATAGCTGAGTGGGGATTTCAATATGGGTTTGCCACTTCCAAGCCTAGCACTCTAGCCATGAACATTATATTCACTCTCATTTGGCCAGCAGGATATATCTTTCCATTCTGCATAAACTCATTGGTACTGTTTTGTATTCTTTAAACAACCTGGGCTTTTGTGTTTTTAAAGTGCGTATTCTAAATATGAATGAAAGCTGGCAATGCTTGCTAAATGCTTTTTGGGCTTCACTGTTTCTCCTGGCTGCCTGCTACCTGTCCACAGCTATAGAAGTCAGCATAAGATTGCTGGGATTCCCACGCTTTACCTGGGAATAAGTCCTACTAAGCTCAACGGGGCTTACTTCTAGTCAACACATACAGGATTGTACTATATATTACAGAAAAAAGATGCAGATTAAATTAAAAAAAGTTAGAGAAGATATGCAAAGCTGTTTGATCAGCACATTTTATACAAGTTGCATGGTGCAGCTTTTTCAGAGCAAAATTTGGACCACTTGGACATGGAATTTTGTGTTTACAGTGGTACCTTGGGTTAAGTACTTAATTCATTCCAGAGGTCCGTTCTTAACCTGAAACTGTTCTTAACCTGAAGCACCACTTTAGCTAATGGGGCCTCCCACTGCTGCCGCGCTGCCGCCACACGATTTCTGTTCTCATCCTGAAGCAAAGTTCTTAACCCAAGGTACTATTTCTGGGTTAGCGGAGTCTGTAACTTGAAGCGTATGTAGCCAGAGGTACCACTGTATTTTGCAAACTGTCCTGGAAATGCAGTGAGTGGAACATAAAAGGGACAAAGCCTTGACTCCTATAAGCAGCAAGTTGGGATCATTATGTAGGCAAGGGTCCCCCCCCCCCCTGTTTCCATTATTTCCCTTGCACAGTCAGATTCCATATAGACTTCTGGAATCTCTCTGTTCAGTAGTTTGCCAGCTGGTATTTTGACAGCTGTCACCTTGGCCAATAAAGCAAGGGCTGAAGCTAGGGTAATCACTGCAGGAGGTTTATACTGTAGAGATCTATTCTTCATCCTCAGTGTGGTAGAGACCACATGCGGTAGAACCACAAAAGTTACGGAGGAAAGAAGTTTAAAAGAAATGAAAGCTGATCCTAATTTTGAAGAGTTGCTTTGTACCTCCTCCCCCTACCAGCTTTTAATCCTCTGTGCCAGTATCCTATTGCCTAAGGTCTCCTGGGTGCAATCGTACTGACTTTGTGAGGAATGCAGTTCTTCAGAACACACTTCAGCATACGAATGCAAAGAGCAGTTTCTTATTGCCTGGTGGCACCCTTGCTTTTCCAGTACTGAATGTCAGGCCTGGCCATTTATAAAGCAGGGAATTTGCTTGCTTATGACAGGTGCCAAGTCCTGTTATTCGGGCTTGCTGTGGAAGTCTATGGGTTTTTTCCTCTGGTATCAGATTCTCCCCAACTCCAGTTATCCCTCATTTTGAATTATGGCACTGGAAGAGACTCTTGAGAGTCCCATGGACTGCAAGAAGATCAAACCTATCCATTCTTAAGGAAATCAGCCCTGAGTGCTCACTAGAAGGACAGATCCTGAAGCTGAGGCTCCAATACTTTGGCCACCTCATGAGAAGAGAAGACTCCCTGGAAAAGACCCTGATGTTGGGAAAGATGGAGGGCACAAGGAGAAGGGGACGACAGAGGACGAGATGGTTGGACAGTGTTCTCAAAGCTACCAACATGAGTTTGACCAAACTGCAGGAGGCAGTGGAAGACAGGAGTGCCTGGTGTTCTCTGATCCATGGGGTCACGAAGAGTCGGACACGACTAAACGACTAAACAACAACAACAGCAAATTTCTGATAGCTATATATACTTAGGAACATAAGGAAAACCCTGCTAAATCAGCCCTCTGATTAAAACTTCTGCTTAAAAACTTCCAAGGAAGAGGAGTCCATTCCACTGTCGAGCGGCTCTTACTGTCAGAAAGCTCTCCCTGAACAACGCTTAGAAACGTAATAAAAACTATTCCGAACTATGAATTAAAAAAACTATTTTCGTTGCAATTTCTGTCTGCCCTTAGTTTGACTTTTACTTGTTCAGAGCAAAATAAAACTTAATTCAAGAATAAATACTGGAAGATAAGGAGAAAATTGCACCATAAAATGACAGATTTATTTATTTTTCCTGAAATGTGTAATCTATTGATATAGATCTTGGTCTAGATCTTGGACTGACTTTTTTTTTTTTAAGTGAAGCCAAGCTTACTAGAATAACAAATAAAAGTGGGTGTAAAACAGATGACACAGTATACATTAGTTTATCCAATATTGTTAATCAACTCACAAAATGGTTTTCCACTGGGGAAGTCCATGTTTGAAATATGCTCTAATTTTTCAGAAGAGCATTTCAAACATCTTTAAACAATTAAGACATGCAAACAGAACTTCCAAGATTTCCCTGTATCCCGAATGCTGAACCAGATTTTTCTTTTGCTTCATGATACTGAGGTCGAAAGTAGAAGAACAAAACAATATATAACTTGAACTGCCCTTAATTTTTAATAAGTTGACTGATCCCTTTCTGCATAATCAATCAATCAATCAATCAATCAATCAATCAATCAATCAATCTCTTCTAACTTCATACCATCAGATAATCAATATTTGTGCCTTTCTGAGGATAATGAAAGTAATATAATGTACCACTTAATAACTTTAGAAAAAGGTAAGAAAAAGTGCCCTTCAATTTTACTTGTCAGTTTTACAAATCAATGTTGTGGCTTTCCAGGTGCTTAATTGTTCGCAGAGTTATCGAATCCCAAGTGAACACACACACAAGGTCATCAAGACCCAGGTATGCTACGGTGTATGAATAAATGTGGGATTTTGGAAGCCTATCCAGTATGTACCGTGTCAAACAACATACATTCTTACTACATACAGTGCTCTGAGTTCAAGCAAACGTACTCTAAATTTACATCAATATATCAACACTTTTTTAAAACAACAACAACCCCATACTCTACTTGAAGAGGTGCTTTCTTGAGGTGCTTTCTCACATGCTACAATTCCTTGCGTGCTTCACCCCCCCCCTAACTTTTAGAAAGTCGGACTATTGCTGTAATCTAATGTATGCTAGAAAAGACTGTTATGACATCCTATAACAAATTGCCTTCAAGTAAAGCAGTAAACATTCTTTACTCGTTTGTGATATGTACCATATGCTGGCCCAATCACACATTTTTTGTGGTCAGATAAGTATTTGCAAAAGTCATTCCCAACACCACGCAACAGAATAACAAGCAAAACTTTTACAGAGATAATGTATAGCATAGTGTCACTGAACAGATAAATGTTAAGCTCTTACGGGCCAGTTTTATGGGCTGCTTCACTTGTTACTGAAATACTAGATACAAGGCTGTCTACCACATGCATTCAATGGTCCCCATAATAGGCAACAGGTCTTTTACTTAAGCTATGCACATGACATAGGGAGCCACAATTGGTCTAAGTCCTTGGGGTTTATATTCATAGCCATGGCTTAGCCAGGCTTGGGCAGAGGAAATTGAGACAGGGTTCGGTTCTTCCCTTCATTCTGCTGCTACACTACACTGAGCTAAGCCATAGCATGGTTTAGAATGACATCTGAACCTGGGCAAATAGGCTTAGATCTCTTCATACTAGGCATGGGCTGTAATCAAGGTTAATGGCTTGTAGTTTGGTCCAGGAAAGCAAACCAATCAAGGAGGATCAAAATAGTCCTGATTTCTCTGTGAGAACCCATGCTCTCGGGACGCGGGTGGAGCTGTGGGTTAAACCACAGAGCCTAGGACTTGCCGATTAGAAGGTCGGTGGTTCGAATCCCCATGATGGGGTGAGCTCCCGTTGTTCGGTCCCTGCTCCTGCCAACCTAGTAGTTCGAAAGCACGTCAAAGTGCAAGTAGAGAAATAGGTACCGCTCCGGCGGGAAGGTAAATGGCGTTTCCGTGAGCTGCTCTGGTTTGCCAGAAGCGGCTTAGTCATGCTAGCCACATGACCCAGAAGCTGTACTCCGGCTCCCTCGGCCAATAAAGCGAGATGAGCGCCGGAACCCCAGAGTCGGTCACGACTGGACCTAATGGTCAGGGGTCCCTTTACCTTTACCTTTACCCATGCTCTCAAGTTTCTGTGTCTCCCCCTCCAAAAGGGGTACACTTTCTATTGCAAGCAACCTTCAAAAGCACATGAAGTTTGGATTCTAAACGTTTCAGAATTGGAAAAAAAATATCAAAATAATAGGCATTAACAAAACAGTCAGCTGCAACAGTCAGCAAACTTGCAGCTAGCTTGCATTATGCATCAGCTTGCAGAAATGCTTTCTTTTTCCTCTAAAAGGAAATCAAAATAGAGGCAAGTGGCACCTTTGGGACATTGCATTAAATGGGTGCTACAACAGAAAAGGCCATGAGTACAATAATATACATGTGAGTGCCTGCTAATTTCCTAAACATCTAATCTGCTGTCCCAGCTCAGATTTGCTTCACAGAGGTGGAAAGATCGACGAACCCTCCTTTGGGAACATTTTCATATTCACATTACATTTTTAAAGACATATCCAATAATGTTTGATGGGTGCACTTAAAAAAAAAGTTATCTCTGCAAACATCATGCAGGTTCACTTTTTGGGCAGGCAAGGTTCAAGTTTGCCATTTTTCAGTATTATATGAAATGCTAAATTCACGACAATGTTTGATGCTACTGAGTAACAAGATAAAAATCAAGGATGGGGTGATTGCAAAGGTCTTTTGTGACTGACACTGTATTTAAAATGAGGGTGACACTGTGGGTTAAACCACAGAGCCTAGGACTTGCCGATAGGAATGTCGGCGGTTCGAATCCCTGTGTTGGGGTGAGCTCCCATTGTTCGGTCCCTGCTCCTGCCAACCTAGCAGTTCGAAAGCATGTCAAAGTGCAAGTAGACAAATAGCTCTGGCGGAAAGGTAAACGGCGTTTCCGTGCACTGCTCTGGTTCGCCAGAAGCGACTTAGTCATGCTGGCCACATGACCAGCATGACCAGCTGTACGCCGGCTCCCTCGGCCAATAAAGCGAGATGAGCGCCGCAACCCCAGAGTTGGTCACGACTGGACCTAACGCTCAGGGGTCCCTTTACCTTTACAGCATCATCCATAAATGTTTTACAGAGACGTTACTTGGATTATGAGAATCAGCATCATCTCAAAAAGTTTTGCTCTAGTCTTTCCTAACCAATGCACCCACCCCATCATTGGATTCTCCACAAAGTCTACATCATCTGTTTAGATTTTATGCTCTGCTGGACATACTTGTTATGTTTTATCTCCCAGATAGCGGATCAGCAATAAAGGTTTGCTTTTGTGTCAGATTTTCTTCTTTAAAACTTTGAAGAGGTCTTATTGCAGCAGGAGTTCGAATTCTCACATGGCTTTAATTCTTCTTTTGAAGGAAGGGAGAGAATGTGAAGTAGAACGAGAAATATAGTAGGACGACTGCAAAGTGTGTGATGCCTAAGAACCTAGCCAGCACTTTAGAAGCTCTTAAGCAGGGTGCTG
The DNA here is from genome assembly GCA_034642415.1 of Podarcis siculus. NCBI lineage: Eukaryota > Metazoa > Chordata > Lepidosauria > Squamata > Lacertidae > Podarcis > Podarcis siculus. The sequence continues at coordinate 14,856,505 of JAXCMG010000039.1, forward strand.
CTAAGGGACACACTTACTCTGGGCTTACAGATACCCAGGACCTCAAAAGCAAATGCAACAATAATTAAAAGCATTAAATAAAACAACAACTGTATCAACAAAAAAATCTAATTAGGTTTGAAAAAGACTAATTAATGACCACATGTCTTCCTGGGACGCAAACTGTCACAATGAAAAGGGATTTATTTAATCTTTTACGGTGAAATCCTTCATAACTCCAAGCACTGGAATTAACGTTGTAAGCCTCCAAGATCAAATTAAGCCTTCTAAGTGGACTTTAATTGCACTTTGAGAAGTGCCTATGATTCCCTTTGCCACTATAAACAAGAGCCAAGAACTCCCTTCAAATTGCCACTGAGGTGTGTTCCAAACCGAGGTTCCGCTCAATAAAAAAAACGCCTCGTGCTTCTTTGAATATCTTGTTCTCTTCAGAGCAGTAAAATGCAAGAGAGAATACAAAGGAGCCCAAATTTACAACCCAGGGGCAGCTTTGCAATTTGCATGAATTTGAATATCAAGTCATTGAAAATGAGTGATTTCCCCACCCTTCATATTCATGGACTCCCCACCTTTCCCCCATTTTAGTATTGATTGGGGAGGAAGTGTGTGTCTGAGTCTGAAGTGAGCTTAATAGCTGAATCCTAACCATGCCCACTCAGAATCCAAGTCCTAGGGAATTCAACAGAGCTTACTATCACATAAGAGGAGTTAGCATTGCAGCCAAAGGAACACAGCTATGGAGGCCACACAAATGTACCAACTCCATCCCTCAACCAAAGGCCGTCTCAGGATATCTTTCCCCCTGTGGGCTGTGACATCCTCCCCAAGTGGCTTAGAAATGCTTTCCAAATATCTAAACACAAAACTATGAATGGGTTGACCAGTTTGTTTCTGGTCTCTCACTTTCACATATACTCACTCATAAATTCATCCTGTTCCATTTCCACCTTACTCTGAGATTTGCTTTGAAAATGATAATAATAATAATAATCCACGGGGGGGGGTGCATTTATATTTGTACTGAGGGGCTTGTTTCTGAAGGAATTCTCTATTGAAAAGTGCATTTTAAATTTATTCCGATTATTATTATTATTATTTTATTATTATTATTGGGAGCAAAAGACTGCACTGAAATATTCAGGAAGCACGAAAGTCTGCGGAAAATTCAAGTTCTGAGTTGCACTTAAGTCAAGGAGGTGCAGATCAGGTTGCCTCAGAATTTGCAAAGATCGAACTAATCAAGGATGCCAACATACCACCCTCTAAAAATGGACATGTATCAATGTGTAAATCAATTTAACTGAGAAAGATGCTACTTTAAAAAATGTGACATGTCAAAGGGACAACAAATGGAGAAATTCCTTAAATATTCTGCAAAACTACTTTCAACTCACTTTTTTTTACCAGCTTTTTCGTCTTCTCTTCATTCTTTTCTTCTGCCCTGCCTCTTTTTAAAAGAAAACTGATACTGAAGATAGTATTTTTGTTTTATTGCTTGCCCTTCATCCTAAGGTCTTAGGGTGCATTACAATATTATATGAGAATATCTTGTAAGCTGTTTCTGTATATAGAAGGCTGGGAGGGAGGGAGGCATTAAATGTGGGTTGGACTTTCATCATGATTTTCCATTTCTTCTTCATCTTCTCTTAATCGTAATGCAAACTGTTCGAACCAAACAATAAAACTAAAACCAGGGGAAATGTTGATGCAAACAATGACTTTTCCAAGTTTTATAGAAAGCTAGAAGATTTTTTTTGTTGCTGTTGTCAGCAGCAAAGATATCAAGGAGATGTCCATTAATAAAATAGGTGGGAGCATGAGACTCTTAACCTCAGGGTCATGGGTTTGAGTGTCACGTTGGGCAAGATTCCTGCATTGCTTTGGGCAAGATTCCTGGGGTTGGACTAGATGACCCTCATGGTCCCTTCCAACTCTACACTTCCGTGATTCCTTAAAAAAAAAATAACAGGTTGGGTCCAAGGTTGCTGTTCAGTTCATTCAAACAAGGACAATCTGGGTTACCCATTCAGCAGGAGTAGATTTTCAGACAGACACGTCAGGCTGTGGAGGGAAGGGGTGACAGAAAACGCCCATCACATGAGCACCAACAATTTCCAGAAGGGAAGTTAAGATCCAGGCCAATATGCTTTCATTTTTAGCGCAAATGGCAAAACATACGAACCATCTTGTTCCATTTTAGACTGAGCACAGACTGCACAGTACCAGACAGTTGGAATTTTTTTCCATAAAAGAAAACAAAAGATTAGATACAACCAATCACGCGGGTTTTGGGTTTTTTTCACACGTAATTAAATCTATCTTAGTTAATGTGCTCAGTTCTATAAAACACAATTGAATGAAAACAAAAGCATACAATGGTTGGGAGAAGACCACAGTTAATATTGTCTGTATATATATTTTGCTAGTCTCCTGAATGATATGCTGTCCTAAAGACTACCCAAGTAGACATTTGTGGTTTTCCTAGTTTGTGGGCAATTTTGTATAACACTTCAGATGCAAAGCCATAATGTGGGTATGGGGAATTATTTAACTACATGGGAGTCTAATTCTCTAAATTATTTTTAAGAGCCTGTCGAACCCTTGTCCCCAACCCAGCCCATACGCAAAATGCCAACCATGTGTTGTGGTCTACTGGCTGCAAAGGAAGATTTTTCCTCTGCAGCCATGGCTTGAATTCAAGCCGTGACTGCAGCTGCAAAGGAAGAATTAGGAGCACATTCTAAGAGCACTCTCCTGATCCTTCCTTTCCAGAAGTAGTGCCTGTTGAATTTAGCACCTTTTCCTGCTGTTACACGGGGACAGGAAAAAGTGCCAGATTCAAAAAGTGCAGTATCCTTCCAGCAGTTTGAAAGTGATAATCAGAGTGTTCCTTTTCAGTTTGTCCCTGTGGATTTACTAGTTTCACACCTTATGTCACATGACATCAAGTAATGGGCAGGTGGTCGTGGCTTGAACCAAACCATGCTGAGGGCCACATGGGGAGGCTCGGTTGAGTGGTCAATAATCCACCCCGTTTTAGCAGCCTGCCCAGGATTGCCAGAATGACTTCTGCTTTCTAAAACAGCATAAAATATTCAAGTATAATACTCCAATATCAGCACATTGTATAGGCTGCCCTGTTCACGGTGCTGGTTTTAACCTATAAAGCAGGGAGAAGAGAAAACATTTTTCAACAAGAAGGCCACTATGTCTCATGAACAACCTTCTGGGAGCCACATGGTCAGGGCCAGAGGCAACAGTGGATGGAGCAACAGATGTCACTCTTCCCCTTGCACAGTAGTAGTAGTAGTAATGATAATAATAATAATAATAATAATTTATACCCCGCCCATCTGGCTAGGATTCCCCAGCCACTCTGGGCGGTTCCCAACAGAATATTAAAAACACGATAAAACATCAAACATTAGAAACAGGGCTGAATTGAGATGTCTTCTAAAAGTCAGATAGTTGTTAATTTCCTAGACATCTGGTAGGAGGGCATTCCACAAGGTGGGTGCCACTACTGAGATGGCCCTCTGCCTGGCCCTATAACCTCACTTCTTGCAGTGAGGGAACCACCAGAAGGCCCTTGGTGCTGGACCTCAGTGTTCGGACTGAACAATGGGAGTGGAGACACTCCTTCAGGTATATAGTAAGTCACATTCCAACCATGCGAAAGTCAGAGATTTCTACACACACCTCCATGCAGGCAAAATGCAACATCACAATTGAGGGATGCATTCCAGTTAAGTGTCATGGACTGGCTGGATGCAGAGGAGTTTGGGAGGCACCAGCTGGGGATCCCCCAAGGTTAGAAGCCTTAGACCCAGGGAATTAGTGGTGGGACAACCATGATTGGTCAGAAGGAGAAGAGGGAGACTGGGAGTTTGAGGTGTTGGAAGCTGAAGAGATAAGAGGGTTGAGTGAGGAGGAAAAGGCCGGGGCAGAGAGCAATCCAGAACCAGAGGCAGAAGTGTAGGTTGGAGAGGAGGGGGCCAAGAGGCAGAGATGAGGCAGGCTGCTGAAGAAGTCAGGGGGTCTCCTGCTGCTGCGACCAGCTCCCCTCCTGCCTGGTCTCCCAGAACATGCAGAGAAGTGAAGAGTGTGGAGCAAGGAGAGACAAGACAATGGAGCCTCAGGCTGCTGGGGAGAGAACCAGAGAAGGAGCCTTAGAGAGCCGTAGGAAGGAGGGACCCTTCAGTCCTTGCAACTGCCTCAATGGGGCAAGACACTGTGATCACTAGGCTTGCACTGTTTTGGTTTGTCCGAATAAAGAGTTAACTTCACTGACACCAGTGTTCTTTGTTGCTGATCTACTCCTGACTCTGGCTCCTGGCAATACCAGGAGGAGACCACTTTTCTGCTGAAGCTCTTCTTCTAAGCTGCCACCACCACCCATTTGCAAGGCTCAAGACTTAGGTTTCCCCATGCCAACATGGGTATGGAACCACATGAAGGAGAAAGCAGCTGTGTGAGGATCTGCAGCAGAAAAAAGGTGATATGGAGGTTATATACCGCCTTCTCCTGCTGCTTCTCTGTTCCAAAATGCCCTCTCCTGAGCCAGCTTTCCCTTAACAGAAGTGGTCATCAGGCTCTGGAAGCAATGCCAGAGAAAACATTTTGAAGCACATAGCTCAAAACTCAGATTTCCCTACAGCACTACTGCATTCAGTGTCAAAAATTAGAGCATCTTCTGCCTCCCAAGAACAACAGAGAGCAGGCCAATGTTTCAGAATCCGAACATTCAGAGTGCTCCCTTGCAGGTGACGGGTCCACTTCCCAAAGAAAGAAGATGGTAATTTGCAAGCCAGGTTAGGTACAAGTAAGACAAGATCAAAATACACCAGCAACCTGCTGTTGTCATTATCATGAGCAACAGTAACCGGGTGCACCACTGTACAAAGTATTTAAGAATGCAATCCCCGGCATCTTAGCTTCACAGTCAAAAGTAAATTATAGAACCAGAATACAGAGAAGAAGAAAAAAACTGGAGGAGAACCCCAAAATCAAAAACTCGGTCAGGGAGGCTGGCTGAAATAAATGAGTCTTCCAATGAACTATTTTTTAAATAAAGGAAGAGACCCAGTCCAATGATTACCAAGCTCCAATGAAATCCAAAGTTAATGAGCAACAGAGTAAAAGGCACAAAGAGAAATACAGACTTCAAGAAGCAAAAAAGAATTGCAGAAAGGTAAGAAACAGAGGGATAGGCTGGTGGGTGGGCTTGAGAGAAAATGGGGAAATTAAAGGGAAAAAATAACACAGGAGCTAAAAAATCAACACACTTCCAAGTGAATAACATACACTTAAGCTGGATATGAAATGGAAGAGGCAACCATCATTTTTATATCTATATCTATGCAGGGAATTCCCTATCTTCTACAATAAAATAAAACTTCAGGTCAAAAATTCAGAACTGGAAGATGCCTGAATCTCTGCTTTGGGGATTAGAGATGCGCTGTATAATAAAAAGGGTTTTAATGCTGCCTCTAGAGCTCAAGTGCCCACATAATAAAAACCACGACACTCTACAGGTCAATGGCTGAAAAAATAATAAAGAATGAATTGCCTCGCTTCTGCTGCAAAAGACTAGGTTTCAGGAAGGAGGTAATTAGCCAGGGATCTCAAGAAGATTGGCAAGTGCCTGTGCCTTAACCAAATGAATTTTCAGGCTGCCTCCGTCTCCCATTGTGTCTGTGTGTGCGAAAAGAATTAAAAAGTCAAGGCAGTCTGGAGAGAAATAGAAAGGCTTTCACTGGAATAAATAGGCCTTGAGTCCAGCTACGAATGGAGCACCAAAGCATCCAAACAGAAAATATTTATTGCAATATGTATAATAATACCAGTATTATGTTGTCATATTGTTCATATGCACAGAGAACTGTCAGAAAGTACTGAGGACAATTGTGAAACCCAGCAAGGAAACTACCTTAAAAAAGTGTGGTTCTTTTATTTTAGTAACTGCTTATGTTTGCAAAATTTAATTTTCCCAGAGGTCAAGCGAGGAAAACGAAGCAAACATTTTTTTAAAAAAGTGGAGGAAGGTCCAAACTTCTCAACGACGTGTTTTCTCAACACAACTCTTATGCTTATATGCATCCAGAAAGGACATTCAAGTCCCCTCATCTTTTAAAATCAGCCGGTGATATCATTCAATTGCCCTCCTATCCAATTAGATAACAAGTTGATAGCAAAGATAATGTTTTCTGCCGTGACCCAGTTTACAAGGTACACTGGTTGCATGGTTTAAGAGCATGGCTTAAGAGCACAATGCTGGATCAGACCAAATGTGTATCTGCTAGTCCACCAACTGCTGGGAAGTTCTAGCCAAGCCCACAGAACATGAGGGCAATAATAGACCTCTCTTGCTATGGTTTCCAAGAAACTATTTGTCAAATTTCCCCCTTTAAAGCCACGTCAGTTACTTTTCATCTAGAACCGTTAAGACCTACATCCATTTGGTTGTCTGCTGGTAGAAACAGGCTCCTGTGTGGTTTGGGATGATACTGAACTGCATTTAGGAAATCTTGATGATATTGAACTGCATTTAGGAAATCTTTTAATTACAAGATTTCCCCAGTCCCAGCTAGAATTGGCGTAAAACACATGCAGGTGAATATGCAGAGGTGTCCACACACTTCTGTCCCTAGAAATCATGGTAATCAGCAGACAATGAATCTGAGCCACTATTCAGGTGACTCAGTTTTCTGATTTTTCAGAAATTCTGCTGCTACTTAGGAAACAGACCCATTAACCTAGCACAGCATTGGCTACAGTGAGTTGCAGTGGCTCTCCAGGTTTCAGACATGAGACCTTTCCAGCTCTGCCTGGAGGTGCCAGGGGTTTTATTTCTTTGTTACCCAACCTTCACCCTAAGGTCCCACCCTAAGGATTGCACCCAATACCTTCTGAACGCAACACAGATGCTCTAACGATTGAGCTACAGCCCTTCCTCAACACAGAAGCTGCCATGGCAACGAAGATCATGGGAAATAGAGATGGTGCATGTACTTTTATAACCCCCCCCCAAAAAAAATCTTAAATAAAAAAGCACAATTAAGATCATTGGGTCCAGCTGACTCAGTTTCAGACAGGGGGTTGCTCCCAGCCCTCCCTGGAGAGGTTCAGGATTGAACCTGGGACTTTTACACGCAAACCATGTGCTCTACCACGAAATAAGACCTTCCTTCTGCTTAAGCCTCAGTTTCAGATGTGATTGTGACATACAGTGATCATGTCGTCTTCATACAGAAAAAACAGCTGCATGAAAATGGCCTCCACGTCACCTTTCCCTCCTAAAAATAAATCGAAACATGAGACCTAGGCTTCTAAGAGAAGAACACAGGCTGCACAAAGTGCCCAGCGATGCATGCCCACCTCCAATACAAATAAAATGTATTTATCCTGCCAAGATTTTCCTGGATAATTGTCTCAAGATTTGTCTGGCCTGTTACGTCTGAAGGAAAGTTTTATTTCAGGCCCAACACGTTTCAGAACAATATTTTCTCTGGGGCACATTTTGAAGAGCAATTATCATCACGTGCTTAAACCACTATGGTAACTCCTGGAGCTAAAGTGGCTTATACACTTAATAAGAATCACTGTTCAAAGTGTGCCCTTGCGGAAGGATTGCTCAGAAATGCACCAGGATGAAATAATTCTTCCTTCAAGCGCCTGGAGTTCCTTCGTTAGGTGTTGCTTCCCTAGTGGTCAGTTTTTCTGTTGCGCCTGAGCCCACTTATATGTTCCTTTCTCCCTTCTGCTGTTGCTAGACCTTCAACCCTTGTTCTCCCTCATTCAAAGGAAAGGCCGAAGCTATATTATTTAGCAGCCAGCTATCATTCTAGACTGGGAGTGGCGGCTAGGACCCAGTACATTTCTGAGCACAATTCAGAATGTTGGTGCTGAACTTTAAAGCCCTAAATGGCCTCAACCCTGTATACCCAAAGGAGCTTCTCCACCCCCCATTGTTCAGCCTGGGCACTGAGGTCTACCTCTGAGGGCCTTCTGGTGGAAGTGAAGTTACAGGGAACCAGGCAGAGGGCTTTCTCAGCAGTGGCCCCCTCCTTGTGGAACGCTCTCCCATGTCAAGGAGATAAAGAACTACACAACAGTTAGAAGACATCTGAAGGCAGCCCTGTTTAGGGAAGTTTAAAATGTTTGACGTCTTATTATGTTGTTATATTTTGCTGGAAGCTACTCAGAGTGGCTGGGGAAACCCAGCCAAATGGGCAGGGTATAAATAATTAAATTTATTGTTATTATTAATATTCGTGCTGGTTATCACTGGGTCCATATGTACTAGGCTTCTTTAGGAATTGGGGAACACACTGGATCTTCCAGCCACTTGACAATTAAGTAAATGTAAGGGAATACGGGAGGGTGGCACTGTGGTCTAAACCACAGTGCCTAGGGCTTGCCGATCAGAAGGTTGGCGGTTCAAATCCCCGCAACGGGGTGAATTCTGGTTGCTCGGTCCCTGCTCCTGCCAACCTAGCAGTTCAAAGCACGTCAAAGTGCAAGTAGATAAATAGGTACCACCCTGGCAGGAAGGTAAATGGCGTTTCCATGTGCTGCTCTGGTTTCACTAGAAGCGGCTTAGTGCTGGCCACATGACCTGGAAAAACTGTCTGCAGACATACGTCGGCTCCCTCGGCCAGTAAAGTGAGATGAGCGCCACAACCCCAGAGTCGTTCGCGACTGGACTTAACTGTCAGGGGTCCTTTACCTTTATCTTTTTAAGCGAATATGGAGTTATTACAACCCAGAGCTATAGCAACCTTTTGTTTCACTGAACTTGCTTAACTCTCATATCCCTTTGTTATTAGGTAAAGCATCGCTGTCAGCTGCTCTCAGGGCAGGAAATGTTAGGTAATAGTACAAAGGGACTGGCAGGGAAGACACTGGGATGTGAGCTTTCATTTTCTTTCCTTACGTCTGCTATTCTAATGGTGTGCCTTCTGAGAGCAGGGATTTGCCTTAGATTTAGATTTGCCTTAGATAAAGATGCCTTTGCCTGGTTTAGCAAACTTGTCCCATCACTTTTGGTATTATCTATACTGACCAGCAGTGGCTTTCCATAGTTAAGCTGAAGGCATCAAGGGTCAAGCCTGGGATTCTCTGCAAGCAAATCATAGGTTCTGTCATGGAGCTTTAGAAATACTGAGCTATTGATGTCTGAAAGAGCACTATGCCCCATCAACGCTCAAGTTAAGCAGGTCAACTGCCTGTCCATGTCTGGAAGGGAGACCACCTGGGAACCCCACTTTAGGGATGGACAGATTGGTCCATTTCCAGTGCATGTCTATTCTCTCTTAAGTATTCTCTCCTGTTTCTGCATTAATCTGTATTATTGATTGAGTGAATTTATATCCCACCCTTCCTCTCATACTAAGATACAAAAGTTTTTATCACAGCACATAGTTTATCACAAAATAAGGTATATGAATACACAATTTATTGCAACACACACATTTCTAAACCTATTTTATCCTAAAATATGTTGCTTTACAAGTTTTGGTACAATTTTTTTATCCAAAAATGGTATTGCAAAAACCAAAGGATAACTATATTTCAATTAGTTTGAAAGGTGCAAATTAAATCAGCTTGCTTGAAAATATGGACCAATGGAGTTTTGCTCCATCTGCAGCTTGAATGCACTACTGTATCTTTCAGGAGGAATGGAAGGATGTTTGTGGAGATGTGCACTTAAAACTGATCAAGTGAAGCTTCTCCCACAATTCAGATTAATAGGGGGACATTGAGGACATTACCCTAAGTTTTCCACCCATCATATGCTCAATGGGAACTGCAGCCAATCAGAGCTCCCTAACAAGCATCCTGCAGCAAGCACATTTCCTGCATTCACTTTATATATTTATATGTATACTTAAAGAACTCTACACGAAAATGCAATGCGTGAGATGAGAGATCTTAAAGAACCCAACACTAAAGCTTGTTGAAAAATAAGTCATTAACTGTTGAGTTACAAATTATTATCATTATCATTATCATTATTATGGCAGCTTACAAAATCAAAAATACAAAATATAAAAATTAAACCCAAGAAATCAGTAAAAACAAACCTTTTCCAGCAGACACATAATTAAACAATTTGTAATGATCCTCTTGCATGTTACTTACATAAGCATAACTAAATGATGTTTAAAGTCCATCTTAATTTTGACATTTTTCAATACACACTTTGAAAGTGATGTTTAATCATGCACATTGTTTTAAAATCCCCTCCCACAACGATGTGCGTGACTTTCATACATTACCTATTAAAAAACCGGTCATCTGCTTTCCATTTGGCAATTGATTTTTTTTTAATTTAAAGGGGATTTGATTTAATCATGCAAATGCTATTGTTAGGGTGTGGAACTATTGTATTTTTACATTAAGTGACTATCAAAAGCTTTTCTCATTATAAATATTACGATTACATCATAAACTCTTCCAGTCCCTGCATTCACTCAACAAAACTTTCCCCCTCGTCATAAAACGCAGGTGATTTAACCTCCACGGTACTGTTTATGTACTTACTTAACATAGCTATTCTAGTCTTCTTCTTTTTGTTCTCTAATGTATTATGAGGAGGCTGGAGGGCTACTCATGCTCAAAAAAGTGCACAAGGTTGCATAACTGGGACATGCAATGGAACAGAAACATGCATCTGTCCTTCTGACAATGGCCTTACTGTTGCTTACCTGGACAACTTGGGCAGGGCAGCGGTAGGGTCAGGGCTGCATGGATATACCAGCAGGAGAAACATTCTCTATCCACATTTAGGACCAGCATAGATCACCTCTATTGGATTTATTACCCAACTTTCTTTTGCAACACTGAGAACGTGATAACCTTGAACCTTTTGTCAAGTCACCAATCTCATGGTGTTCAAAATCAAGCTTCCTAGATGAAGGACAACACAGCACTCTCCATTATTATTTCATACCTCCTACTCTCGAGCATTCAAAGTAGGCTCAGAACTGAAGCCCTGGTGAAACTCATTTAAGTTAAGCACAAATCTGTGCCTTTGTCAGGCCTAAGCAAGAGATTCCGCCACCTCTTCAGAGATTGCTTCTGCAAATAAGTTGGATCTTAGATACTGGATTTCTTGCCTGCCTTGACCCCAGTTGCTGCTGTATCATAAAGTCTATCCAGCAAAAGCTCTTGCCTACTCCTTATAGGATAGGGACGTGGGTGGCGCTGTGGGTTAAAAGACAGAGCCTAGGACTTGCCGATCAGAAGGTCGGCGGTTCGAATCCCCGCGATGGGGTGAGCTCCCGTTGCTCGGCCCCTGCTCCTGCCAAGCTAGCAGTTCGAAAGCACGTCAAAGTACAAGTAGATAAATAGGTACCACTCCGGCGGGAAGGTAAACGGCGTTTCCATGCGCTGCTCTGGTTCGCCAGAAGCGGCTTAGTCATGCTGGCCACATGACCCGGAAGCTGTACGCCGGCTCCCTCGGCCAATAAAGCGAGATGAGCGCCGCAACCCCAGTCGGCCACGACTGGACCTAATGGTCAGGGGTCCCTTTACCTTTACCTTTTTACTCCTTATAGGAAGTTTACACACACTGCAGCAGAGTTCTTAAAAGCAAAAGGCTCTGTCTGGGAGACAGGGTGTGGTAGCCGAGTCAAATAAAAATCCACCAAAATTATTTCCATATCTTTTTTTCTAATAACAATTAACCTTTATTTTAACCATACTTGAACCAACCAATTACCTAGAAGTAAGTTTCATTGCATCTAATGGGATTTAATACCAGGAAAGTGCACATAGGGTTGCAACCTTTAAAAACGTTTGAAATATTGAAAAGTAATTTAGAAGGAAAAGGCACGTAATGATAAAACTCCACCCTACACATTGTGTTTTTTCTTCGACAGACCCATGGAACTAGAGCAAGCCTTACATCTGTATCATATTAAAGCACTTATTTATGGCTTTTTTTAATCCATGTATTAGTTATGGGCATATGAGGTATTGCAACTGCGCGCGCACACCCCCCCCCATAATGTGTAAGGTTTTGCATTTTGAACTCCAATGGGAGTCGATAAATGCATGAAATGACTTGTTACTCTAGATTTACCTGATCTCAACACATCTAGGGGAGTCATATACTCCTAAGTTGTTTTATTTTAGATGTGCTTGCCTCAGAGGGTCCGAAGAGCAATATTTTTCCTGTTTGATACTTCCAGAAATACTTGTTTTCGCTCAAGAATTCTGTAGAATCAGCACCACACTGTAACCTAGCCATACATTAAGATATTCTGCTGAGGCTCTTCAGATACCATCATCAGAGCTACAGTATCTAACAATACGTCTCAGAAGAGGTACCCCAACTTTGGAACGCCTTCCCTACAGATCATTTGCCACCCACTTTGCAATCCTTTCTGTGTCAGGCTATAATGTTTTGTCCAGCCAAGTCTTTATGTATTTTTTATTATTAAAGGTTTATCTTGGCTTTTTAAGTCAAGATATACCATACCAAGCCTTGCCCCCTATTTGCCCCATCCTCACACCTCTTCAGAAGACGTGTGTATATCTCAACATGCACATGTCTCAGCGTAATAAGCCAAGTTATGTATTTCTAAGCTGGGCCAATAGCTTGAACCAATACAGAAACCTGCTTACAAAAGGTAGGGAAAGTTAGATGAGTGTGCATAGAGAATAATCTCTCTTTTCAGCCACTATTATTACACTTTTCAGCTCTTTAGCTTCACACATAATTTCAAAACTAGGAAACTCCATGGAATCATTAAAATATCAGCCTTCTACTTGTGGATTTGTTTTCCGGACATTTCACTAGCATTTCTAGCCTAAATCATTTGGTTGTGGTGGTAGAGAGATTTTTGCTCCATGTCCATGCTGCCAGTTGGCAACCCAGGAGATCTGTTACAAGAACAAAGAAGATGAGAGCAGACTATGTTAATAGCATGAACATAATAACATTCCAAAGAATGCACAGGCCATCTGGATTTTAAATTTGCTTGAGCACACAACCTCACAATGAACAAATGAGTTTAAAACATGAGTGAAGTGTAAAACAGACACTACCTTTCAAATGCAAGGGTGTGGAAATTTAGGGCATTTATCAGGGGCAAGGGGATAACCAAAGGTAGGGAGAACACAACTATTTTGCCTTGGAGAGGGGTTCATTCATGGGTTCCTTGGAAGACAATCTCCAATTTCACACACACACACAGTTTCTTTTTTGCTTTTGCTTTTTGAGGCTACTAGCTCCGCACACAAGTGCAATAGTCAAATCATGAAGAATTCTTGCAAGCTTGCTTTAGCGGAACACATTACGCAGTGCTGTAAAATGAAGCATGGTCATTCCAGATGACTTCTGATGTGATGCACAAAGATGATGGAGAAAATGCACTAGGTGAAAAATGCCTCTTCCCTCTTTCATACTTAGGATAACAGGGTTTCCGTACTATTAATAACTTCCAGAGGACTGGCTGGGCTAGCAAAATAAAGAACAAAATCTTGTACCACTTAAAGACTAGCAAATTAGCTGTTGTCATAAGCTTTCATTGAGTCAGTTCCATGAAAGCTTATGTCATAATAAGTGCAGTATGCTAGGGTTGTCTTCAACTAATGTTACACAGAGTAGACCCACTGAAACTAATGGCCCTGAATTAGCCATTAATCTCAGTGAGTCTGCCCCAGGTAAAACTTAGCTTAGTCTTCAAGGTACTCCAATATGATCTTGATGAAGATAAAGTGTTTATGTATCTTTAATAGTTGTACAGAAAGGAGGGATTTTCAGCATATGAAGTTTTTCTCACTTGCACTTGCTACGTAATGATTAAAACTATAGGAACTATGCACTCCTTAACCCCTTTCAATAGTTTCTGGAAAGGGAAAACTCTTTTGCACAGCTCATCTGTGAAGAGGTACTTGAGCTGCACCCATCTGGGAACATAAACATATCCCTTCAAACATGATGTGCAAATTCATCTTTTGCATACAATATCTGAAGTATAGGAAAGGACTAATTGCTCACATATGTAACCTTCTGCCGTCCCTCAACTACCACACAAGAGAGTTTCAGTCCTGTCTAAACACAATCTGGACAATCTAGATTAGATAATGTTTGGTTTGTTTGTTTGTTTATGCACTTTTACAACTAATATATATACGCCATACAACATTCATCATTATCTCTTATCCTCGGGCTTCCCAGTCCATCTCTCCATGACTATTACATCCTCTGAGATGCTCTTCAAAACACTTCCACTCATCTCTTACTCATGACTCATCCTCATTTCTTAGTTTCACGGTCATAGTTACTATTGTCTATTCTATGAATTTATTCTGCCAAAATTCTTTTCATGGGTATCTCTTTTTCTTTGCATTTTTTCACATAGACCACTCCAGCTACGGCGGTCGCATATAAACAGAGATTGAGTGCATTTTGGGGGATAGCATCACTTGTTAGCCCTAACAGAAATGCCTCAGATCTTTTGGGAAATGTGATCTTAAGGATCTTTTTTTAAATTCTGTATGAACCATCTCCCAGAATTCCCTAGCATATTTACACAGCCACCACATATGGATCAGGGTTCCCTCTACCATGTGGCACTTCCAGCATAGAGTTGACCTCTTTCTGTACATTTTCACCAGTTTGCTGGGTGTCAAGTACCACTGGTACATCATCTTTTGTAAATTTTCCTTAATAAGGTAGCAGGCAGAGAAGTTCATAGTTATCCCTCCTAGTTTTTCCCACACTGAAATTTCTATACATTCTAAATAATGTTCTACTCATCACCCCACTTTAGTTGTAAAGTGTAGAAGTTTATATGCATGAAACTATTATGTTTGCACACAAAACTATGATGTTTACTTATTTAAACATTCCATTGAATTCTCAGTTATATTTATAAAGAAATATAGAAAGTAATAATACGGAAAACAAGCTAAATTAGAAATGGGTCACAGCTAGGACGGGGAAATGGTGCAGTACTGCTCAGCAATAATAACTGGAGTACACCCATTACAGAATATGTTTATCAGAGAAATTATAAAGTAAGCATGAAAAAGAAAACATGCCACCTCCTATGTGTCTGTTAATCTATTAAGAGTTGAAAAGTAAATAACACATTGGGAAAGCCTCATAAAATACAAACATTGGCATATAATATTGGAATTGAATGTCTGTCTGCATCCACATTTGTGTATGAGATAAAGTCATACCATACTGCATATGGCCCCATAGATACCTTAGATTTGTGTGAACTATTTTAGTGAAGAGGAATTTGCCAGACATTCAGAGTACCAGTAATCTAAATCATTCAAGTTAAACATTTTCCAAAATTTGGCAATTGAAGACTTGGCTGCTGTTAAGAGATGTGAAATACGTTCTTTATTTTGCAACTCTTGCTTTCAGCTTCCATTTATAAATTTTAAAGTGCTAAGTAAGGAGAAGAGGGAATATAGTATGCTTAGTTATTAAATAGATTTCAGTAAACACTTTAGTCATCAAATCCCCAACTTTGGGACAATCCCACTACATGTGTTTATAGATGCCAACAAGGCGCATACTCCACAAGTGTGTGGCTGATTAAAAAAAACAAAAACCTGCTGTGGAATAAGGTACCAGCCATGAACAAACTTTCATGAGTTTGAGCTGATGAAGACTTATAAAGGAATTTGGTTCGTAGTCTATTCCATTGCTCTTCATTTAATGGGTATTCCAATGAAGTTCCCATCAATAACTTTGACTCTGAATCAAGCCAAAAGAGGGATTTAGTAGCAGTTCATGTATTAAAGACACCCCCTCACAAATTTGTAATTCCTCCAATTGTTTGTTCAAAAAGGGTAAATTACCTAACGGCGAAAAACTATATTGCGGAAAGGGAGGGTTTGACTTATAGCACTCCAAATTTTGGGATGGACTGGACACCCCTTTACACAAATATGAGTGTAGCAAATTAACAACCAATCATCAAATGCAATGGGGGATTTGGCCTTCTGAACCCTCACCCACAGTTTTTGTCTCCTGTCGTATTTTGAATAAAGCAAAATAGTCTGGATTTACTCAGGCCGTTGTTTATTCTATTTATTTGGACTTGTGAGGAAAGAAAAAAGGAGATTTAATTTTCCATTAAGCAGCAAGATATTCCAAGATTACTCAATTCTGTTCACATTTTTCTGAGAGAGATAAAAACCAGATGTATCTATTGATTCAGCCTCAAATATTGTGCACTTACAAGCACAAAGGGCTCCCTCTCTTAAATTTCAGTTTCTTTGGTTTTAGGGCCCAGCCACAGAAGAAAATAAAACTTACAAAGCTATTTACAATGTATTAGTATTTCTGATTAGCATCCTGGGCTGAGACTGGCTGCGTACACACCACGCATTGAAAAGCACATGTTTACACCACATGTCTCTGTGCAAAGGATTTCTGGGAGCTGCGGTTTACCCTCCCACAAGCACACCTACAATTCTCAGCACCCTTAGCAAACTAGGGTTCCAAGGATTCTTTGGAGGAAGTAATGTGTTTTATGTGTATGAATCAGGGTCAGCATGCCCATGGGGCACACTAGGGAACGCCGACTTGGGCGGCAGAACCCCAAGAGGCAGGGAGCTGGCAGAGGTGGTGGCAGTGGCCACCTCTAGCTAGATGTCGCGAGATCTCAGCAAGAAACTGCAGCCACTTCACAATGGCCACCATGCGACCCACATAAGGGAGGCTTCGGCAATGGGGCATCCCTGGAGTAGGGAGACCTGGGTTCATCTGTGGGGATAAAATGGGGGTAGCCATGAGCTCCTTGGAAGAAAATGCAAATAAACACTTACTGAAATATACTCAGAATCAAGAGTGGATTTCATGCTCTTTATACAGCTCATAGTGGTGAGGAGGAAGAATGAAAGTCCCCTCAAAGTATCTGCTTATATACATTATTTACACAATGGGCTGCACGTGATTGGCTAATTCCGGAATTCTCCTATAGGCCAATCAGGTTGTGGATTCACTTCTATCTGGAGCATGATTGGGTGGTTCCTGCTGACCAATCATACTGCTGAATTGTTCTAGGACCAATCAGACTGCTTCATTCTGAATCCTATTGTTCTAGGACCAATCAGACTGCTGTAGTTTGGATCCTATTCAACTCAGTACATAACACTTACAGTGGTACCTCAGGTTAAGAACTTAATTCATTCTGGAGGTCCGTTCTTAACCTGAAACTGTTCTTAACCTGAGGTACCACTTTAGCTAATGGGGCCTCCTGCTGCTGCCGCGCCGCTGGAGCACGATTTCTGTTCTCATCCTGAAGCAAAGTTCTGTAACCTGAACGTCTGTAACCTGAGGTACCACTGTATTTTGTAAATTAGCTGCACATTTTCTGGACAAGTAACTTGGGGATTGCAAAAGCACTGCATTCCTTGAAATGCAGGGAGTTGTTAAAAGGCACATGGTGGGGTCCTGCTGCCGAAGCTGCAACAGGCGTTATGCTCATAGAACCAAAGAGTTGGAAGGGACCATGAGGGTCATCTAGTCCAACCCCCTGCAACACAGGAATCTTTTGCCCGACATGGGGCTCAAACCCATGATCCTGAGAATGAGTTTGACAAACTTGAGCTATCCACTAGCTGTCTGGATAGGAGGCTGCTTGGAACTATGTGTATGTTGCTCTGAACTTTTTGGAGAAAGTACAGGCTAAGCATGAAACAAACAATTGAAGCAGGTATGTTATCTTCAAGCAGTCACGAACAACCCCAAAAGGTATGTATAATTCTTGCTTATTCAGCCATGATACGGAGCAAATTGGCCTCTGATTATAGAAGGCAATGGGGGATTTGGCCCCAATAGCTTTAATTAATTTACCTCCACAGAGCTTCTGTGTTAAAGGATATATATGTATTCCTTGCTAAGGGCAGCCAGAGGAATGCACTAGAGAATCCCCTCTTGTGAACTACCTCCTGCCAAATCCTTGCTGATATTTATTTTATCCCAGTCCCTGGGGTACGAGTTCTCAGATAAGACAAGGTTTCAATTTTTAAAAAAGTTAGAAAGGCAGAGCCAAGGCTATAATTGTGGGATGCTTCTATGGGAAAGTACAGTTCTAACATGCCCAAAAAACACGCATAAATTAAAAAGATCACGGTCTCATTAAGAATATGAGGGATGCTGATATATGGAAAATTTAAAAAAAAATATGCATGTACGCTTTCAAACTGTGAAAGCACTGGAAATTCCTTTTAAAAGTAACGAAAAAGGAGGTAAGTATTGGCGAGGAATGTTCAGTTTTAGACACATGTGAGATAGGAGAGATAAAAGTGCAATATTTCAGTGAAACATCTCTTCTTAAGGCATGACTCCTCCTGCAAAAGCAATTAAATATGCTGGAGTGCAATTCATGTTCACATTATTATTATTAATGACTAGCAGTATTTTAAATTGTAAATCACCCAAAAACCCAGACACTGCACAAAACGTAAGATGAGTCAAGCCTGATCAGCTTATAATGCAATGAAGGCAAATAAGTGCCATATATGAAATGGCTACTTCAGTTTAACTAGCCATTATTAACACAAGGAAGGGGCTCATTGTAGTGTCTTAAAAGCTTGCTGCATGGTGTCTGTAGCCATAAGTGGAGGCAGACACATGTCACCTCGGATCACATGGTTAAGCCCAATCTTGCCCCTGCTCTGACTTCACAGCCAGTACAGAGGGGTGGAACGGATGGACTTGGAGCCATAGAAAACTGCATAACCCCATAGTTAAAGTAAAGGTAAAGGGGCCCCTGACCATTAGGTCCAGTCGTGACCGACTCTGGGGTTGTGGCGCTCATCTCACTTTACTGGCCGAGGGAGCCGGCGTACAGCTTCCGGGTCATGTGGCCAGCATGACGAAGCCGCCTCTGGCAAACCAGAGCAGCGCATGGAAACGCTGTTTACCTTCCCGCCGGAGCGGTACCTATTTATCTACTTGCACTTTGATGTGCTTTTGAACTGCTAGGTTGGCAGGAGCAGGGACCGAGCAACGGGAGCTCACCCCGTCACGGGGATTCAAACCGCCGAACTTCTGATCGGCAAGCCCTAGGCTCTGTGGTTTAACCCACAGCGCCACCCACATCCCTTAACCCCATAGTTAGGAGCCAGCCATTACAGCTTTAAGCAGCTGTTGGGACACCATCAGTGATCTGAATCCACCTTGGAAGAACAATTGAAGTGAAGAGAAGAAAGGAGTAGATATCACACATAAAAATCTAAGCCGGGATTGTTTGTTGTTAAAATTGTTACAAAAATAAATATCCCCCTGGTGCCTCTTTGTCAACTGTATGGGCAGCTACTTCCTGTTTAGAAAGCAGACAAAAAGGCGAATCACTGGATACCCTCACATGGTTTCAATAAACATGACAAACCTTGTTGTGAGACACAAATGGGGAATGTAACAATACCCATGTGAATGATTTGTACAGAGGTGTCTATGATGAATCTTCTTCAGGCGTTCAGTCTGGAAACTTGTGGGCTGGCGGATGGAGGTACACACGTTGACAGCATGAGACTCAATCTCAAGGTTGTTGCTTCAAGCCCCACGTTGTGTGAAGGATTCCTGCATTGGAGGGGGTTTGACTAGATGACCCTTGTGGTCCTTTCCAACTCTACAAATCTGTGATATTGCGATTCTGTCGACTCTCATTGGGCATGCACCCTCCACTATCAGACTTTGCTTGTTTTCCATGAAGGACTGAAGGGGGCTTTTGCCTGCAGCACTTACAGATTTCCTCACAAATTAGGAACTCAAGGGTTTCTAATCACCAGGAGGCTTGTATCTATGGGACCGCCTCTCCTGGCATGCCCTGCAGAGGACGTTAAGGTCCATGAGTAACCATAGTTTAGAGGTCCCAGGCCCTAAGGAAGTCTGACTATCCTCCACCAGGGCCAGGGCCTTCCCAGTGATGGCTCCGACCTGGTGGAATGCTCTGTCCCATGAGACTAGGGCTCTTCAGGATTTAACCTCCTTCCGTCGGCCCTGTAAGACAGAGCTATTCCGCCTGGCCTTTAATCTGAATTCAGCCTGATCTTTTATTTCCCTTCCCTTCTCTTCCCTCCCCCTCCCCTTTTATGCGGATCACCCGCTCTGAGACCCCACAGCTAATTCTCCCCTGGCCTCCTC
Organism: Podarcis siculus; assembly: GCA_034642415.1. Classification (NCBI taxonomy): domain Eukaryota; kingdom Metazoa; phylum Chordata; class Lepidosauria; order Squamata; family Lacertidae; genus Podarcis; species Podarcis siculus. The sequence continues at coordinate 14,876,636 of JAXCMG010000039.1, forward strand.
GCTGGCCCAAGTAGGACCAAATCAGTCAGCTAGCCCTGGGGATTATCTAATGCTTATTTCCCCTACATTGATTTTTGATTTTTGAATTTTATTCATGTTTTTATACTGTATTTTATGCTGCTTTTATAATTAAGTGGTTTACATTTGTTGTTAGCCGCCCTGAGCCTGGTTTTTGAACAGGGAAGGGTGGGGTATAATAATAATAATAATAATAATAATAATAATAATAATAATAATCACATCCAGGCAAATGTGCTTATAAGCCCCCTTCAGATCATCATGCTAAAGAAATAGAGTCATAGACCTGCAGCGATTGAAGGCACCTTAAGTGTCATCTAGTCCAAACCCCTGCAATGTACCAAGACAACTCAGCAATTCTCAAGTGTTTCATGGAGGAAAAGGTTTGAGAACCACTGTTCTGGAGCTTAGATCTAGGAACATCAACAAGACCAAACTGAAATAATATTCATCAGGCATTCATCCCAAATCTTCATGAGAGTAAGGCAGGCTGAGTGGTTCTGTTTACATTTAAAAAGGGATATCCAGAATACCATGCTTGAGAAGTCAATGAGTCATCAGAGAGGATAGCCTCTATCCAGCCTGAGCAACTATTATTATTTGGAGACATACTACATGTCTGACGAATATCCTAAATCTGACGGGTCTTCCATCCTGATGGTGCACCTATGCAAATTTATGAACTGTCCTGTTGACCTCAATGAGCTCCAGCTGTTCCATTTGGGCTGTGTGAGATGCCTCACAACTGACATGCAAACATATCTATTACCTGAAATACGCAGCTGGCAGCTGTAACTGAAATATTTTTGCAGATGCAAATGTGAAGGATTTCATAACCAGTGACCAAGAAAAAACAAAAATGGGAACATTATTGTGCAATGCATGCTATTCTATTCCCCCCTCCCCTTTGCAACTTGCCTTTTCTTGTGTACGCTGCTATCTGTGAGTTTGAATAACAAGATAGCATCTAAAACCGACAGAAGTTAGACAGGGGAGGAAAACACTGTACCTGGTTTTCCAAGCAGTGGTCAAACACTGAACATTAATTCCACTATTTCAACAGCAGCCTGATCCAATGTAAGACTACTTTGAAGAAAGTCTCTCTGAATTCAGTGGGACTTGCTTCTGAATAAGTGTGCAGACAGTTGCAAACTAAGTCTGATAAAGTCCCCAGAATACAAATAATGGTTAACAAAGGGATTGTGTTTCCAGGTCCCAACAGCCTGCTGCCAAGTGGAGATTTGAGGTGATGCTGGGAGGGTTTTTGTAGGGCGGAAAGACTTGGTGGGCTAGGTATGGACTGCAGCTGCCTATCCAGATGGAGAAGTCTGGATTTACTAAATGTGTGTCCTCTGAAAGGATGAATTAACCGGAGGTATAAAGGTTAATTCAATGAGGGAAAGTACCACTTAATAGTTCAGTCACTCTTTGGCTCAAGATGAGCCAAAGAAAGTAAACCGCTAACTCCCAGTGGTTAGCAGAAAGAAACCTCAGTAAACTGAGCGCTGATGACATGACTAAATCGTTTCACTGATGACCACCAGAGATAATACATTCCATGAAAAAAGATGAACCATAATATGCTGTTGGACCAGCCTCCCAATGGAATCAGCCTGAGATTATACATCTTCAAGAACCCACAGTAGATTGGATCAGTACATTGGTGACTAAGAATCTAGGCTTTCCAGAGCCAGGACTGATTAAAACAGTGCATTTGTCACAGATGTTTTGAGCTGTACATTGACATGCACAGTTGACTATAGACACAAAGACTCTTTTTCTTTGCTAAGAGCATTATGTTTTGAATCTTTGTGGCTACAGACACTTAGTTAGAGCCTTTGTTGTATTTTGTTACATACCGTTAATGTTGAACACCTCTTGTAATGCCAATATCTTACATAATTGTACTTTCTATGGCTCATATTGTTGGCTACTTTTTTTTTAATGGCAGTAACCTGAAGAAGAAGAAAGCAGTAATCTGAAGAAGTAGAGAATTTTGTGTTGTCAACAGGATCTAACAGGGTCTCATGTGAGGGCCCCAGGTGCACCTGCTAGAATCTACGATGAATCCACATCTGTTTTCACTTCCCTACCTGGCCCACAATGCCTGACAATGCCTGTATATAATATATCTTTTCTTCCTTTCCCAAGCATTTACTGATAAATACAGCAGCTTTCAGCACATTACATGGGAAATCTGATTATACAGGTATCTGTATCTTCTCAGTTGGGGTATGCAATAGCTTTAGGGACCATTCTGATCAATAATATGGCACTGGGGGACGGTTAAACACTCTAAAGAACTGGCTGCCCTCTGCAGCTGCATTTTGGTAAAAAGAAAAAGAAAAAGAAAGGATTCTGATTGTGCTTTTCCTACACAAAATGCAGTTTGGCTCAAAAAGGAACTGATGAAGAAAAACCCTATCAACATACCCTACTCCAGTCCCAACATTTAAAGTATCCCCTGACTGAAAATATGAAACTGTTGTTACGAAATGTCTTTTGAAATTATTAAGATAAGTCATATGAATCTTCTGGATATGTCCACCACCTCATAAGTGCTCAGGTCTTTATGGCATTATTTATAAACAGAGCAGAATTGCTGAGTATGCAACTACAGAACTCAAGACATTCTGCAAAGCCAGAATGTTGGGTTGTTGTTTTTCCCCCCTTTTCTTTACTCACAATCTGTCCAAAAGTAAAAATAGTTCAAAGACCTTAGCTATGATTTACTACATGATTTTTTAAAAATGCTAAAATAACTCTAAAGTTGTTGCTTGTGTTGACAGATTTGGACAAGATTGCTCCCTCTTAAGAGATCTGTGTCTCAGTAACAACAAGAAAATAAAGCAGTCTTGAAAGATTAAATTCCAGCAGTCAACTTTTATATATCACTTTGTCTATATCACTTCATCCATACATCTCTATCGTCCTCATTGTGTTGCCCCCTCAACAAATCTTGATTGGAGAGAAATATAGGGCATAAAAGCATTAAATAAATAAATCATCCCTCACACTCACACAAAGGCAAGGTTTCCACATCTATTCTGTCAGCAATTACCTATTTGGCCTTCCCTGCCCCCACCCCCCAAAAAGGAAAAAATGGCCATTCTCCTAACTCTTCACCCTTGTGGTGCAATCCACAAAGGTAAAGGTAAAGGGACCCCTGACCATTAGGTCCAGTCGTGCCCGACTCTGGAGTTGCGGCGCTCATCTCGCTTTATTGGCCGAGGGAGCCGGCGTACAGCTTCCGGGTCATGTGGCCAGCATGACTAAGCCACTTCTGGTGAACCAGCGCAGCACACAGAAATGCCGTTTACCTTCCCGCTGGAGCGGTACCTATTTATCTGCTTGCAATTTGACGTGCTTTCGAACTGCTAGGTTGGCAGGAGCAGGGACCGAGCAACAGGAGCTCACCCCATCGCAGGGATTCGAACCGCCAACCTTCTGATCAGCAAGTCCTAGGCTCTGTGGTTTAACCCACAGCGCCACCCGCGTCCCTATGGTGCAATCCATAATTAGGGAAAAACAATTTCCCATTTGCCCACTGCTTGTCTCCACATCATACATCATTAACATGTGGAGAGGAAGCATATGTCTGAAAATGTACAGTAAATACAAGTCCAACATCCTTAATGGTAATAGCGGCTCCCTGGCATGTGCTTATCACGCTTTCAGATACACATTCTTCCTCTCTCTGTTCTGGTGGTTATTGCAGAGGCAATGAGTATAAATGTACACTTTCTGTAACAAACAAGGTGGTCATCAGCCTCACCAGTTGATCTAGCACCGTCTCTATCATTAATAAGCAAATGGTTCATCAAAAGAGTGTTGTCTGGTTGGTTTCCTGGCATGCAGAACTTTAGGATAATTTATAAACACTCTGTATACATTCTGTATTGCAAACTATCTTGCTGCTCTCTGTGTTTAGAATTTATGTAGTGCTAGAGACATAGAGCCAAAATTGATATGAAGGACATTTTATTTTATTTTTCCCTTGCTGTGTACATTAAGCTCACTACAGTGGTACCTCGGGTTAAGAACTTAATTTGTTCTGGAGGTCCGTTCTTAACCTGAAACTGTTCTTAACCTGAGGTACCACTTTAGCTAATGAGGCCTCCAGCTGCCACCGCACGATTTCTGTTCTCATCCTGAAGCAAAGTTCTTAACCTGAGGTACTATTTCTGGGTTAGCGGAGTCTGTAACCTGAAGCGTCTGTAACCTGAAGCGTCTGTAACCCGAGGTACTGTATTGTCTCTGTTCACAGCTTCTTCAGAATTTGCATTGCAACAAAAACTCGCAACACATGATTGACCAGATTTCACAGCGGTACAGAATAAATTAATGTACACACACCACAGAAACTAATAGTGCTATCATCCCCATTTACAACTGTAAACCCTGGTTAAGCGGGGAAGCCTTGAAGCAAACATTTGGCTTTGATGACCTACATATCTCTTCTCCTATATTATATTGTGATAAGTGTCAACTTTCCATCGGACTTAGTGATTTGCCAGGAGATTTTATTTGACAGGAGATAGTGGTAGTCCTTTTTTGTTGTATAAGCATGCATATGTCTGTGTATAAATCTCAAGCCTTCAGCTTGAAGAATAAGTTAGCTGTCTCTCAAATCTTCCTATCAATTCTGTAGTTGGCAGTTTTCAGATAACAATCCATTTTAAGGGCATTGGGCTGGGGTTCAAATGTGACCCTTCCCTCAGAGAACCTCTGATAACATCTGCTTTGCATGACCCCAGCAGTCATCCAGCTTCTTATGTAAACTAGCGGGGAAGAGGGCGGAATATTAAAATTATATAGCTATTTTCAGCCTTGTTATTCTATTTTGTGCAACTTTGTCCAAGTTCATTAAGACAAGACTCAGAGACTGCACTGGGCCCTTCAGGTGTTTATTTTAATTAAATTCTTTTTGATACTGGATTTCCTCATGCTGAACCTTGAAAAACACAAGGGTATTTACACTGCGGATCACTCGGTTCATTCCGTACGTGCTTCTAAGGGTCTATAAAGTGTCTAGAATGTTGGTGACTCATCGCTTTGTCCTTTCCATCTGATTCCAGGAAAACTGTTGATGTTCTCAATCGGTGCTTGGAGGTTACAAGGGATTTGATGAGCACTAATAAACTGAAGCTCAATCCAGAAAACACTGAGATGGTTAAAAAGGGGGGGGGGAGTCTGATCCAGAAACAGTACTGCAACTGGTTTGGCCTAGCATAGTCATATGCTTGATTAAAAAAATCAGCTTTGTTGCTTCTGAATACTCCTGAACCTGGCTTTGCATCTGGATGTCCACAGCTGCTTTTGCCCTGTTTCAGCTGATGTGTCAGCTATGTACATTCCTCAAAAAGGCATAGTTGGCCATGATAATACATGCCTTAGTTGCAACCAGAATGGGTTACTTTAACATGTTCTACATGGCAATGACTTTGAGCTGGAAAGGATCCAACTTACATCTTTTGCTATGGAATCTGCCATCCTTTTCTCTCTTGTTTCTTCTACTCCTGGACTCACCTGACACCTCCTTTCAATATCTGCAGCAAGAGTAACAAGGAGGAGGTGTCCCACAGTGGAAAACAAAGATTTTTGAATAGTCTGAGCTGCAACTAGTCTTTACAAATGATTACTTAGTGTTGTTTTCTTGTGCAACAGAAGCCAAATGGCAAAGGCAAGACACCTTTTCCCCAATGCTTGTCCCTTCCAACTAGGTAGAAGTCTACAGTACAAGAAACTTATTCCCTCACTCCCACCCACTTCGGCTGAACCACAGTTATTTTTTTTCTGGAAATTTTACAGCAATGTACCATTTACATATTCCCACTGCGGAAATGGTTTGGACGGGTTTGCAATGTAAGAAAACATTTCAAAAATCTGACTTTGCGTCTCTGTGGATATGAAAAGTACACTCCAAAATCACAACAGCTATTTTTCTTTCCTACATGGGGAAGCAGTAGCTCAGTGATTTAGTACAACAGAGAATCAGTACAAACAAACAATGTTTGGTAACTCTTTAAGTGATCCGCTCAGAAGAAATTATGTGTGCGTGCAAGTAATGGGATGTCTCCATTGCAAGCGAGAGAAGCTAAGACACTGCCAAATATTCTTGGGTGAAAAGTAGCATTTGGGGATCTCAAAATATTCTCAAAGGTCCCTTCAAAGCTTACCTTTATATGCATGTTTGCTCAGTGTAAACATCCATTCCAGCAGATTCTTTTCAATACCATTGTTTTTCCTACTGGGCTTCTTCCTCAAAATGTAATAGCCACAAGCAGTCAGGGATCAAGTTGTGAGGAGAGCAAATGAAGCCAAATCAGAGCAAGGGCAATGCACTACCCTCGCTCAGAGTGGACAGGTTGAGGACAGAACCTTGCCTGAACACACGTGAGGATAGGGAAAAGAGTGAATCTACTGTATTAGAGCCATTAACACTGTTGCCTGCATGGCTGTCCACTACCCAGATAATTCAGGCACTTCTTTTCTTGCGACTCCACCTCCTCTGCCTAAAAGAGGGGGAAATGCTTTGCCTCTGATCACAACCGTCCTCCATTTCCACCCTGAAAGAACTATAGATCTATCCAAGCAGTACATTTAGTCATTAATGGGAATCTTTTGCAACCTGTGAAAAGGGCTCTGCAGTCAAGGGGTGTGCCTGCTTCTGGCTTAGCCATTAACAGAAGCCATTACACTAAAACAGTCATTCCTTAATGGTTGGTTAGTACCCAGTCTTGGAGAGTGAGTTTTAAGCTTGCCATGCGCTGGTGCTATGGTTATGACACTGATCAACCATCTCCACCTAGAGATTGATATGAAAAATTGCACTCTATATTTTTCTGCAACCTTCAATACTTTAAGTTATGATGGTTAGGTGACACAACTGTTGGACATGATCATTTCACTCATTCTTGTAAGGAGGTCCCAGAGGTTAACAACAGGTAACTTAGGTTTATGCAGGACGCCACACTGCTCACTTTCCACTTTAATTCATATCTGAGGCTGCTCAAAGAGGTTGCAAAGATTCCTGCATTGCAGGGGGTGGGCTAGATGTCCCTCATGCTCCCTTCCAGCTCCACAATTCTTTGATTCTATGAAGTTGTCCATTCCAGCTAGCTGGAGGTCTGCAGCACAGGGAACATATCCTACCTCCCCTAAAGGCTTTCAGACTTGGTGATATTTCACTATTTGGCCTTAGCTGAAACTTTGAATGTGAACTCAAATGAAGTCTAGAGAAAGCCCAAGCAGCCGTGGTCAGCAGGCCTCCAGATAATCATATTGAAGGCAGTCCCAGCCCATTGGCGACACCTCTGTTAATGGAAGTGAGAACAGCAGCTTTCACCCATTTTTATTTCCTTTTAAAATGTTGATTTGGGTGGAAGAACAATGGAGCTCTTCTTATTTACTTAAGGAATTTTTAGCCTAAATTACAGAGATAGGTGTTGGAAAACCTGGAGAGAAAAAAACCTCTACTGGCAAGTTTACTGTTTGTGATGTACTTTTAAAGAGGGGGGGGAGGAATCTGATAAACTGTTGATAACAAGAAGAGAGAATTGCCATAAACAGGTCGGGGGGATTTGAACCACCGACCTTCCGATCGGCAAGCTCTAGGCTCAGTGGTTTAGACCACAGCACCACCCGTGTCCCAAACAGGTCAGCACCGCTTCCCAAAATGATGTAGGATTTTCATGCACACACACACTTCAGCAAAATACCCCAACCTATTTGCTGCCTCCAGTGTGGTGTAACAGAGCTAGTGTGTGGTGTAGTGGTTAGAGCACTGGACTAAGGCCTGGGAGACAAGAATATGAATCCTCACACGACCACTTAGCCATGACCAGGTGACTTTGGGCCAGTCACTGCCTCTCTGCCTCACAGGGTTGTTGTGGGAATGAAATGAGGAGGGGGCAGAGCCATGTACATTACCTTGGGGGAAAAGGCAGGATAGGAAGTAAATAAATGGGGTGGTGGATGTCAGCTTAAGCTCAGAACTATTTAAGTGTGACATGTAAACAACAACCCAAGCTTCCTTGTTCATTAAAACCATTAAGGACAACATCAAAACCTCATCCAACAACACAGCATTCGAAAGAGCCAATATTCATTATCGTGTCAGCTTTCATGTTTATATTAGATTTCTTCACCATATCTCTCACGTTGCCAAATTCATATCATCAGGGCAGAAAGCAAACGTATGCTTTCTCTGAGGGAAGATAAGTGACCTATGGAGGTCAGGAAATATTATACACCAAAACAATCATGTTTATACATCTAACTAAAATTATACTGTATTTTCCAGTTGGTTGAGAAACAAAATAGACATGCACAGAATTACCACACGCAACAAACATCTGTTTGCGCTACAGTCAGACATATTGAGAGGATGGAGAATGGGAATTGGTCCAAGGACTAAGGCATTCAGTCTGGCTCCACTGAAGTCAAAATGAATTTGGGGTTTTTGTTCTGGGATGGAGGGGTGAATCTTTAATTTCGTCTTCAGACACCTGTTTAGGGCAACTTGTTCAGTATACATTTGATGGAGAGCACGTTATACCTTTCCAAAATGTGACTGCTTTGAACAAACATAAAAGAAATGAGTGTCCTTTGGCATTTATCTTTAAGCAGTGATTTAGTGGTTGGACCACCCAGTGATCCAAAATGCACTTTCAGATGATTCTTGAGACCCCAATGAAAATAACAGAGAAATATATGAATGTTTGTGTTATTATTAGATAGTAGTACTAGCGGTAGTGGTAGTAAATTTCTATCAAACCCTTCCTCCCAAAGTAGACCTGGGCAGCAAACAACAAAAACATTCAGGCAATACAGATAAAAAAACAACATATTTAAGAATATTTAAAATCAATTTGAAACATCTAAAAACTTCACATACCATCACAGATAATAATTTCAATGTTGCCAGCAACAGTATGTTTGTGTCCCCAAATGCCTGGATAAACAAGAATGTTTCTAAAGTTAATAATGAAGGAAACAAGGGAGCATTCCATAAATGGGGAGCCACCACACAGAAGGCCCTGACACAGGTCAATGCCAACGGGGCAGTAGCCAGATGCAGCACCACCACCAGGGTCTTCCTTGCTGATGGGAAGAGGTGGTTGACACTGGGAGAGTAAGTCATTAAGATTCTTGGGTCTTAAGCCATTTGGGGCTTTGTATGTGAATATTAACACACTGAAAGGGCTTGGAGGCTCGCTGAAAACCAACACAGTGCTTTCAGGACCAGTAACACATGATCAGGCTGCCACAACCCAACAGCCACATTTGACATTAGCTGCAGACTCCCAGCCATCTACAAGGATAGCCTCCTGTAGAGTGCATTATAGTAGTCCAGTCAGGATGTCACCAGATCAAAAACAACTGAGACTAGGCTACCTGAGTTTAGGAGCAGACATAGTTGGTGAACCAGCCTAAGCTGGGCAGGCACAGAAGCCACTTGAGACGCCATCGACAGGGAAGAATCCAGTATTCCCAGACTACAAACCTGTTCCTTCAGGTGCAACCCTTCCCAAAACAGATCGTCCGCCTAGTTTCTGGACACAGGAACTGCCCACCCATAGCACCTCTGCCTTATCAGCTTTCATACTCAGTTTTTTAGCCCCATCTTGCTATCCTGTCAAATTGTTTTATCTGATCTTAGTACTGTATTTTCACATTGCTGTAACCCACCCTAGGACCTTCACAACTGCAGGAAGTAATACTATGCATGTGGATTTGAATCCACATTGCAAAACTTGCACACCCACCTTTGCAGATAAGTGTCCCAAACATGTTCCGCAAACATATGGGAAGGTAAAAAGGAGTGAAAATAAAAGCGAAAGCTTTTCCCACATCCCTAAGCAAATTAATACCTTCTCCAAAGCAAACAGTGATAACTCTTCACTAAAACTCAAATCCTTCTGCGTTCTGGTGCAGCTTTACTCAATCAAGGGAATACGGAAGAGCTGCCAAACCACAGCGTTGCTGGGTTTGGGCATGCTTCATATCTTTGGGATCTCTATATCAGTCAAGACATTGATATCGATGCTGTTTTTCAAGTGTTTGTTTGGGGACTTATAGCACAATCCAAACATGTGGTGTTCCACTGGATTATGGCTCCACATCAAATCCTGTCTGTCTTGATCTAATTGGTGGGGGGGGGAAAGTTAGGCCACTGCCTACACCCCCCTCAAACATGGAGCCAACCCTGAGAGTATCCATTGTACCTAGCAAACTCCTGGCTGCTGAACTCTGGCTCCTTTGCTCCGACCCACTGTAAGTCTCTTCCTTGTTGCTAGTGTTAACATTGGTGCAACTGTGGCAAAGGCACTCTTTTCTCAGTGGCTCCATTATTTGTCTTTCTCTCAGTCTATACCTTCAGCAGGGAGTGATTCGGTTCCCTTGTGTTGGTTCTGCATGTCATCTGTTTATTCACTTCTCCAAAATTTCTGTCTTGCATCTCTCACTGCTTCTCTGACATCCCATCACAATTTGCCCTCAACCGAAGAGGCACATAATCTCAAGCTAAACTCTGCAGAGACCTTCCCCAAACCAGTGCTCTCCAGAAGCTTTGGACTGCATCACCCAGCACAATGGAGAAGGCTGCTCTGCAATGTTCACTCCCTGCATGTTGTTTCTAAATAAGAAGGCTCCTCAGGCAGCGGTACTGATGGATAACAGATTGCTTTCTCCGCTCAGTAAATCTGCACAATTTTTAAGTCGTGTTACAAGCAGGCAACTACTTATTCCTCAGCAATTTGCTGTTTGATTTACAGTAAGTTGTTTTAATGCATTCTCCATCAAGGGCAATAATCTCTAAATTAGGTGCTTCGTCAAATCACCGTGTAGGAAACAATACTGCCATCTCGTCTCAAGCTACGGAAAGTAAACTTTCTTTTCTTGCTAGGGAATTGTGGTGTAATCTGCTTAATGACTGGCCTAAATGGTGGAAATTACAGGGTCTTTAATGGAATCTTAAAGCCATTAACATTCCACCGAGATATTAGTGGAGCCACAAGGCTCTGTTTTGAAAATTATTTCAGTGGGGTGGAAAAGGAAGGCATGCGTGCTGTATTGCAAGAGAACTCCAAATCTATGCTGTAATTTGTAAATCTCCCCCCTCCTTGAGAGGTCAAGTATAGGTTTTTGTATCTTCCGTAGGACTGAGTTGAATTTCTCTTCCAGCAGAAAATTCAAGGGAGAGTTTGAGTGGTATATAGGATGAAAAATCAAGAGTTTGCTTCAAGAATTTCATTTATTTGAGGGCTGTTCACAACCATGATAGCAATTTTGTTCTTTGCTGTCCAGCAGGAAGACATACTGGAAGAGTGGGAAGTTACCTGGTTGCCTAGGCAATGTGAGAATGTTTACCCACCTTAACGCTGCAAGAAAGACAAGCCTCCCCACACTGGCCAGGCAGTCAGAGTACTTCTTCTTGTCTCCCAACACTGTCCTGCAGAACACAGTGCTGGAAAGAACAAAATACACCTGAGTGGTGTTTTTATACTAGAATATATAATATACAGTGGTACCTCTGGTTGTGAACGGGATCCGTTCCGGAGGCCCGTTTGCAACATGAAAAGAGCACAACCTGAAGCACCGTATCTGCACAGGTGCGCGGTGCGATTTGGCACTTGTGTGCATGCACAAAGTGCAATTTAGCGCTTCTGCGCATGTGTGAGCGGCGAAACCTGGAAGTAACCCTTTCCGGTACTTCCGGGTCGCCGCAGGACGTAACCTGAAAGAACGTAACATGAAGCAAACGTAACATGAGGTATGACTGTATAATACAAATGCTCATTTATTTATTTTTTAAAGTGTTTTCATTGAAGGTAAAGGGGGGATGTGCAACGAACAAAGTTCATTCCTCACCCCACTGCAAGCTGAGCCAAAAATGAAGGGTGTATGACTTCATGACCAGGAAAGTTAAAAAGTTTTGTTTTACCTCCACCCTAAATTATCCCGTGCCAGGTTTGTCTCCTAGTTCCCTGAATGTATATTACCTACAAAGGCTAGGCTGTGTTATAAAGAACAGCTGTTGTTGCACTACTATAGGAAATCCTTGGAGTGGATCAGGCATCCATCTCCATTTCACTTGCTGTATCTGGAATTCCTCCTAGAACACCAGTTCATAGAATCAAAGAATAACAGAATCATAGAGTTGGGACCCCTGAGAGTCATCTAGTCCAAGGTGCCACACCTCTCCTTTCAGAACATACCTGTTCTGCGAAGCCTTTGGCTCAGCTCCTCATCCCTAATTGAAACAAAAAATCTAATTCTGTGCAGTTGTATTTACTCCCTTGGGTTCCTTCTTACTCTTGTTTTGATGTGCACAAAAGGTTGCGGTGAAAGAAAAGATGTCACCATGAGGATCACAGAAAGACATATAGTGGTACCTCGGGTTAAGTACTTAATTTGTTCCGGAGGTCCGTTCTTAACCTGAAACTGTTCTTAACCTGAAGCACCACTTTAGCTACTGGGGCCTCCTGCTGCCGCTGTGCCGCGATTTCTGTTCTTATCCTGAAGCAAAGTTCTTAACCTGAGGTAATATTTCTGGGTTAGCGGAGTCTGTAACCTGAAGCGTATGTAACCTGAAGCGTATGTAACCCGAGGTACCACTGTACTGTAATTGGAGGGTTTCTGCATGCTACCAACAACAGTATTTGTATTTCTAGTGCTTGCAAATCAAACCCTCTTCTGGACTCCAAGGTTTGCACATGTTCTATATCACTGAGACATAAAACAAAACAGAGTTTGTGCTTTATATGTGCAGTGTGGTAGCCGCTTATACATTGCCAAAAAGAGGGTGGTGGGAGAGACAGAGAGCACCCATCACCAAAAAAGAGGCCAAAGGGAGGTAAGAGTAGTAGTTTCCAAGCACAATTCAAAGCGTTGATGCTGACCTTTAAAGCCCTAAACGACCCCATCCCTGTATACATGAAGTAGTATCCCCAATCCCATTGTCCAACCCAGACACTGAGGTCCACCTCTGAGGGCCTTCTGGTGATTCCCTCACTGCAAGAAGTGGAGTTACAGGGAACCAGGCAGAGGGCCTTCTCAGTAGTGGTGCCCGCCCTGTGGAACACCCTTCCATCAGATGTCAAAGAAATAAACAACTATCTGACTTTTAGAATACATCTAAAGGCAACTCTGTTTAGGGAAGTTTTTAATGTTTGATGCTTTGCTGTGTTTTTATCATTATGGAAGCCACCAAGAGTGGCTGGAGCAACTCAGCCAGATGGGCAGGATATAAGTAATAAATGATGATGATTATGTTGATGCAAAACTGATACAAAGGTAGCTGCTGCTCTAGAATAATTTGTTGTAACCAAGACATTCATGTGATAAGTGCAAAATACAAAAATGTTGGTTATGTTTTAATGAAACTTTGCTGGGTGTTTTGTTTTTTGTTTTTTGAGAATGTTCTATGAAATCAAGAAAGAGAAGATGTTCTTGTGTTTTAGAATAATAAAGAGCTGCAATATTTCTGACTTTACTTCTGCCAAGATAGTGTCTTAGTGGCCTATAAACTAATGATTCTATCTTTGCATGCCAGTGACCTTTAAAATATATTAGGTCTGTGAACTTTGTAGATTGAAGATGATACTACATGTGCTTCTACGGTATCACATGCACAATGGATGTTACTGGCAATGAACAACGGATATAATTTTGCCACTTTATTTGCAAGCTCAGCAGTTGGAATTCAACAGGGTAGCCCATCTGTCATACAGAATAGTGTACACAATACATCAATTTCTGGGGGGGTTAAGCCTCTTTCCCCACCACCACCACATGACACACACACACACACACCAACTGTACCAGTTTCTTAAATTATAAATTATCTGGGAAAGAACCACAGGTCAGGGACTGCTGTTTACTACAGTCACTGGGGGAAGGACAAGACATGACAGGTTCAAGTACTAGGAAAGCAGATTTAGATAGTACATGTTTCCTGATTGTCAAACAGTCAGAATGGTTGGCCATTGAAATGCTTCCCAGAAAAGCTGTGGAATCTCTTCCCTGGGAGACTTTTAGGCGAAATGTAAATAAATAATTTATAAATAATTTATTTTCCGTTTAAAGTTACTCCAAAGGTTTTTTTTAAAAAAAGATATTTTAATATGAGAGTGCTCCTTTTTTCACAAGCAGCTGCACCATGTTTCTCTCGTGACCTAATTCAGTCCTCGCTTTATTCCGTTATCCTGCAAATGAATTGCAAAGCTGACTAGGAGATGTGTTACTCGCATTATTATTTGATTGGCTTGTTTTTATTTTGCGTTCCATTTTCTGCTATGATGATATCTGTATTGATGAAAGGCATAGCTGTCAACTTACAGATTTGAAAATAAGGGACCAGCAGCCTTGAAAATAAGGGACCAGCAGCCAAAATAAGGGACCTGCAGCCTCACCTGTCCCAGGTACTCCAGTCTTCCTGTCGTCCTGCAGTCTGGTCAAACTCATGCTGGTAGCTTCAAGAATAGAATCTGAATCTGAATCACATGCACCACAAGGCCTATGCAGCCTCAACTTAAGATGGCTCCCCAGCCTGGCTTTGCACTGCAAAGTTTGCAGCAGCACGTGCAACAAAATGGCACCCAGCATTCAAAAACCCCCTCAGCTTGCATTAACTAGCCACACACACACAGCCTCCCCCCTTCCAATGAGATCTCCTTTCCTTTTCCCCCACCATGTGCCCCCGCTCCAGACAGATCTTTTCACCAGCAAGGGTGAGTGGGCTTTCGATGACGTATCCATCTGGTTCCGATCTGAGCACTCAGCACAGGTATGTTCAACTTCTGAGCCCCTCTGAGCCAAAGGCAGAAAGCCCAGCCAGCAGCCAAACGAAGCTTCAAGGAAAACCACCGTCACCTCTCCGCTGGGAAGCGCTTAGCAAAGGCGAGTCCCCAGGGAACACAGCTGATTTGATCAGCACAAGGCATGCAAGCTCCACCCCCCAGTCGTTCTTAGACTTCTTACTGGGTGAGCAACACAGCCAAGCAACACAGTTGGAGCCTCCCTCCTCCCTGGCCGGCAGGAAGGGAGGGAGAGGAGCTGCTTCCTTTGAAATTTAAGGGACATCATTTAAGGGACATCCATCAATAAGGGACAGCAGCGGGACATGGCGCTGGAATAAGGGACTGTCCCTTCAAATAAGGGACATAAGGGGACATTAGGGGATATTATTATTTAAGGGAAAATATACATTTTCATATAAGAAAGTAGGCTTTCTTGCTGCCTTCATTTCCAGAATGAGGTTTTTTTTAAAAAAAATCTGGCACCTGGGCCGTAGGTTCATCACTTAAGAGTTACATCTGTATAGCTCACAGAACAAAATAAACTGGGGGAGCAGTTCAGCATATCCTTTAGGGGGGTTCTGGCAATTTGCAATGGTGTAGAAACTTCTGAGGACAAATGGCAGCAAGAATGTTGCCCTTTGTGGTTCAGTAGCCCAGTTCCAGCTCTCTTGCAGCGACTTTCATCCTTTTGAAATGCATAGCACAGCAGTCTTTCAGTATATTGGACTTTGTGAGCAACTGCATTCCACAGAAGGTTTTGGTTTTTTTCCTTTTCCTTTTTTTACAGGAGACTTTACACAACTGTACTTTTCAGTTAGCGCCCCAATTAGCGCCTGACAAAAGCACAAGTGTATTTCTGCTGAATAAACGGTCTTACCTTGATGTTATCGGGCTGAATGTTTCCTTCTCATATTTGGAATCAAAGGTCTGAAATACTGTATCCCCCTACCGGCAAATGTTTTAATAATTAAGATAAGGACTCAGGCAATTTCCTGTATATGAACAAATATTAAATCCTGTTTTCAAAGATGCTGCAGATATTGTGGATTTCAGTGGCAGGGCAGAGGCCTTGTATGGAAAAGGTCACAGGCTGGGAAAGGAATGAAACACAAGAGTCTTTCCGCATACAGTACTGGACTTTGTAAGAAACTGCATTCAACAGATGTATACATATACTGTACTTAACACAGCTCTGTTCTGGAAAGCAAGTGGAAGCAATTTCTTTCTGCCATTAGTGGGCTATGCACAGATACACACAACAGAAGCCTACCCATTTACTTTCAAGAAGGCAAAGGGAGTCTTTTCCCATATCACAGAACCAATGGAAAACTTTTTTAAAAATCATTTTCTTTTCACCAGATAAAATACAATAGAAAAAAACCAGTCTCTAGGCTTAGGCAATACTGTTGCTTCCAATTATTCTGAAACTGTAGAAACTTATGCCAAGTGCTTCACATAAGGTTTCTAAGTAATCTTACAACCACATCATGTAAGTATTACTATCAAGTAGGTCATGACTGCAGACAAAGGCTGAGATTGAAACCAGGGTAATCCCAATTCACATTCTCGGTTACTAAATTATGCCAACTCTCAACTCTAGTTCTTAATTATCCCATACCTCCTAACAAAAATCTCTACTCTTCCTTTATATTACAGTGGTACCTTGGTTTATGAACTTAATCCGTTCCAGAAGTCCGTTCTTAAACCAAAGCGTTCTTAAACCAAGGTGTGCTTTCCCATAGCAGCGGGGGACTCAATTTACAAATGGAACACACTCAACAGGAAGGAAAACATGTTCTTATTCCAAGGCAAAGTTCACAAACCAAAACACCTACTTCCGGGTTTACAGCGTTCTTAATCCGAGTTGTGAATAAAGTAAGCTGTTCTTAAACTGTACTTCCATCTAGGGCCCAATTGTCATCAGCCCAACCCATAGGGCAGGACTTACCCCTTGATTTGGTGTGAGGAGGCTGGTCTGGATATTAAGCGGTCTAGCAGCACCAGTTTCCCCCTTTAGGATGGAACGCCCCCAGAGATTTATGGAATCAAAGGGATTCCTGATCATTTTGGAGTATGCTTTTATACTTAAGTAGACTTTCCAATGCAAATAAAGGTTCAGTCACTGCCACTGGAAGTTAGGTCTCCCAACTTTTGATAAATGATGCCACAGCATTCCTTGTTGTTGAGCGAATTAGTAAGGGAGGGAAAAGGAGTTATGTACTGAAATTCATATCTTAACAAATGAAGAATCTCAACCATCAGATCAGAAAGAGCTAAGCACAGCTATATCATCCGCTTTAACTAGAAACACACTGCTCCTGTTAAAGAACCGCAGTAGAACTAGCTGAAGGAACCTTGCTGTTGCACTTGGACCCATAACAAGATTGTATCATGTCTTGCTTTTGCTGTTGCCTTTGGAAAACAAAAAGGGATCTTTTATTTTCACATCAGCTGCCAAAATGTATTACTACAAAAGTTTTGCCTGTTATTACTATATCATATGTCAGCATATAACCACAGGGTTTGGCTGGAAAATACTTTCCTATTTAAAACAAAATTAATATTGAGTATTAATAAATGTTTTTCAATGAAGCAACACATCCATCATTAGCCATCTCTACATCATACCAGTGCCAGCATAGTGCAATATTTTATTCTGAACACCGAGAAACAGCATGCACGACATAACTACGTGAAAAGCCAGGCTCTGTTTGTTTGCCTCCTTTATTCTCAAATCAGCATTAAGTGCCGGCTCGCCCATGAGGCAGGAGGAGGCACCTGCCTCAAGTGGCACCCCCGCAAAGGGCTACAAACCCATTCCACTGTCCAGCTTTGCCATGGGTCTCCATAGTCTCTAAGGGCAGAGAGGGAACAGCAGCAAACCTCTGCAGAACGCCAAGTCAGCTAGAGGGGAAGCGGTCATCTCTCCACCCCTCACAGCAGTGTGGTGGGGCTTTGTACCAGATTCTCCCTTCAGGAGAAACCCCATCACTGAGCAGGGATGGAGGAGATGTGCAAAGGAAGGGAGAAGCTGGTGCAAAGCCCCACCACCAGGTGAGAGGGAGGATCCAGAAAGCATCTCACCCTGCCCACCAACCCGGTGGAGAAGACTCTGAAAGGGCTTCCTTACAGAATTTGCTGTGGGATATGATACATAAGTAGAAGTCAAGTACAACATTCCTTGTTTTCCTAGAGTGGACATGCAAGGGGATGTTTGGACCAGCCAGTCGAAAACTTCCTGTTTCCTCCTGTGCTGGCACATACTTCCTCTTGCATGTGACTAGAGGTGGGCATGACCTTACCTGTGCAGGTAACAAAAGCACAAGGGATGCAGCCATCTTTCTCTTTTTGACTTCCTCTCTTTGATGGACCAGCAGCTTTTTTAGCTAGAGATGATCAGCCAACAAATGGACTATCTCCATATAGGATAGACTCACATATATATATCTGTAACTAAGTCTGCCTTCAGGGATCCAACTGTGAACTGATGATGTGAGTAAACTACTTTTATATATCTTAAATAAGATTGTGGCGTGTTTATTCTTTTAAGAGGGAAATAAAAGGATCTTACCAGGAATCTGTATTGAGAAGCTTAATCAAGCTTGCAACCAGCTACACGTTTAAAGGGGAATGTTAAAACTCTGCTAAGTTATAGAACTTGCTAGTGCAAGTTAGGAAGGATATTAATAAACAATATATCCTCTCCTGCCTCCCCGGACATTCCCACATTTGCCTCCCCCATTGTAGGGGTGGTAGCAAGGCATTTTGCTTGACGTGCCCAAATGCCTCAGGCTATCCCTGAGCAAGGCAACTCTGCTCATATACAATATGGCATTAAACTGCAGGTTCGAATTGCGTCTGCTTCCAAGTCCCGTATTTACAGAGGGAATGGCCTTCTCATGGAAACGCAAATGAGCTGCTTTATGGGGGCCGTCTGTCTCACATGTCTCTCCACCCCACTCCCAGCCGCAATGGGAACAAATAAGCAGGTCACAAGAAGTCAAAGCAATATCCCACATCTTATCATTACCACAGGAGGGAAACACTTGCGTAAAAAGGAGCAGGGAATTATCAGCCAAAGGCTAACGAAAAAGTTTAAGAACAAATCAAAACTTTATAATACAAAACTGTAGAGATAAAATAAGTCTCCAACAATATCCAGCTTCTGTATTTAGGAAAGCTTGTTTGAAGAAAATGTCCTCCCTGATTAAGTTTTAACCGAGTCTTCTCCTTACAAACTGCAAGACCCTGGATTCAGAAAGGATGACTCAAAACTTTTTTCAGAGAGTTTAGCATTTGATAGAGAATGCATTCTCTACCCCTTATATTATGCACTCCACCTGCCCCCAGTAAACTATTCCCCCCCCCCTTTTTTGCATTTTGGCAAAATTCATTCATTGTGGTTAAACTTTGTGCAGTTTTGCAAATGATTTTGAAAAATTGTTCATTTATTACTCGTTCTTGTTTGGCAAGATTTGTTAGAGCTGTCACTTCTTCCCCTGACTCTGATGATCAAGACTACAATCCTATACCCACTTACCTGACAGTAAGACTCACTGAATTCAATGGAATAACTTCTGAGTGTACATGCTTAAAGGTAAAGGGGACCCCTGACTATTAGGTCCAGTCGTGACTGACTCTGGGGTTGTGATGCTCATCCCGCTTTATTGGCCAAGGGAGCCGGCATACAGCTTCCTGGTCATGTGGCCAGCATGATTAAGCCGCTTCTGGCGAACCAGAGCAGCGCACGGAAACGCCGTTTACCTTCCCGCCGGAGCAGTAACTATTTATCTACTTGCACTCTGGCGTGCTTTTGAACTGCTAGGTTGGCAGGAGCAGGGACCACGCAATGGGAGCTCACCCCGTCGCAGGGATTCGAATCGCTGACCTTCTGATCGGCAAGTCCTAGGCTCTGTGGTTTAACCCACAGCGCCACCCGCGTCCCTGTACATGCTTAGGATTGCATTATAAATATCTGATGGGGGGGGAGGGATTTCATCTTGTTTCAACTGCAAATGCATATGTACAGTACATGAGCTTCATGTAATGCACTTTTATTGTTGGTGTCGCTTTTTAAAATGTGTTTATCACCTTGGGACTAATGTAGACTGCAACAGATACATGTCTTAATAAATACAGAGCAGCCTGTTATATCACACCCAGCAGCTCATACAAAGAACTGCTGCCCCCAAGGGTTGCTACCATAAGGTTTCTGCCCAGCACTGTTACACATTCTTGCAGATGCTTGTAATTTGTATGTCAGGTTCATGCCTTGATGCAGACCAGAATTCCAGAATCCACCGACCTAAGCCTAGATTGCTCCACCACAGGATTTAGAGACAATTCTGGAAGGGGAAACGCCAGTATGTGTGCAACTGAGAAGGAAAATACCCTGAAATGAACATCTTCCTTTAATAACCGTAGTCTCAGTCCAGCTTCTTATTTCTAGGAGTCTCAGGCCTCTGAACTCCACAGCAAACTCTGCTGTATCCATTTACTCTTTGCAATATAGCCAGACCTCTGCTGATTTAAAGGTCAGCATTGCTTGTTCTCTGCATTACAAATATATTAGGAAAATATATTTTTTGTCCTACAATGGGGATGTTACAACTGTATCCCTAGTTTTCATCTGTGATGCAACTGGGGGATAAACTGTCATATTTTGCTAGGCCAGAACTCATGGGTAGATATACCAGGGTTGATCTTGCTATGGGATACTATGAATTGGTCACTTGAAGTGCCATTCATCAGGGGGAATTGAAATGTTGTTTGTTTACTTACCAACCACTCAAATGCAGCATTCACATGATAAACCAGGGATTGGCAACATGACACCTGTGGATTTACATGTGACCGCAGAGTTCCCTCCCCTTCTCGTGTCTGGTGAATTGTAGCCAAAAGAATAGGTTGCAGTTTCTACTTGGTTGTGGGGTTGGGGTGCATGTGCCCAGGACAGTTTCGTTGGTTTGCAAATGTGCCCACGGACTCAAAAAGTTCAATGACCCCAGCAGTAAACCAAAATTTATGGTTTACTATGAATATGGAGATTAGGGTGATTTCAATTTAATTCCCATCCTTCACCATAAGGTCCCAATGATATAAAAAAAACAAGCACACCAATATTAACAATTACAAATCATTTGTGCATATGTGTGTGTGTATGTGTGGT
This sequence comes from Podarcis siculus, assembly GCA_034642415.1. Taxonomy (NCBI): domain Eukaryota; kingdom Metazoa; phylum Chordata; class Lepidosauria; order Squamata; family Lacertidae; genus Podarcis; species Podarcis siculus. The sequence continues at coordinate 14,897,627 of JAXCMG010000039.1, forward strand.
ATGTATGTATATCAGGTGTGAAAGAGGTATGTCTTCAGCATATGACGGAAACCGCATAATGAAAATGCCAGACGCAACTCTGTGGGGAGGGAATTCCACAACTTAAGGGCTGCCGGAGAGAATTCCCTCTCCAATCCCCCAAAGTTGCTGAGAGAGGTGGAAGTACCAAGAGGAACACACACACACCCCCGCTTATCTTAAAACCCGAGAAGTTCTGTAGAGAAGGAGGTGGTCTTTCAGATATTGAGGTCCAAGTCATTTAGGGCTTTGAACTTTAATAAGAACATCTTGAATTGGGCTGTCCTGTTCCTGCCCATGAAGGACACATGCACTTTCTCATGCATAAAGAAGCCAACAAACAAAAGGTGCAAACTCAGCAACAAGACCAGAGCTGGAATTAATCCAGACAGCCTTAGACACCACAGATGCAGCAAGGAACAAACCTACTCAAGAGAGGCGTTTCAAGGTTCCCTAACCGCAGCTCAGAAACAAGGTCAGGGTTGAGGATTCTGTGATCAGGAGCAGAGACTGTTTTTTCCCAGCAACTGGCTCTACCTACCCACCATGTTTTTAAAGGGAGGTAGGGACAGTCCAGCTACGTCATGTATGCCTGTCTTGCTGAAAATTCCTGGCCTGGCCTGCTGCTGACTCTTGATACGCACCTCAGAAAGACAACCTTGGCTTTCCTCCACCCCTGACAGCTCAGTCCATGCTGTGGAGCTCCCCTGCCCCTCCATCTGGCAGAGAAGTGGCCTCCCTGGCTGTGATGGCCTGGGATTCGGGCTCGGATGCTGAACCTGAGGGATCCCAGCCTGCACAGGATTCCCTGGCTCCAGAACCAGCTGAGACTGGGGCATGAGCCTGAAGGGTCCTCAGCTGTGCTGGAACCTTAGGTACAGGCATCAGCTAAGTCTGCTCTGGCTCCTGAGGTGATGGAGGACCCATTGCCTGCAGGTGCTCCACTCTCAGCACCATCAGAGGAAGCTGAGGTTGCCTCTGGGTCCGGTAACCCTCCAGCCTCTCCTGAGCTGCAGAGGCTCAGGGCAGAGAGGTGGAAGGAACTAAGTTCCCGCAGGAGGAGTGCTCACCTCCAGGCCAGGAGAGGCGAGTCACCAGAGGATCGGGGCCACCCTATGCCTCGGGGCAGATAAAAGCTGGCCAGCCCCAGTCCCAAGTTGTGGTAGCAATATTGTTGGTTGCTAGTTCCTGCCTGAACCCTGTCTTGCTTCTCTGCCTGAGCTCCTGACCCGCCCTGGCTCCCTGCTTACAAGCCTGCTCCTGACCCGACTCCCTGCCCTGCACCCAGCTTCAGCTACTATGGACTGCCTCCACGTTGCACCTTTGTCCATGGACCGGACTTGGACCTCGCCTCTCGGGTAACCCACGGGACCAGCACACTGGCATTGGGTGGCCATGCCTCCTCACCCTGAGCCAATGAAGGCAAGGGGCTACGAAACGTCCAAAGGGAGAGCCTCAGCGGAAGGGCCTGGCTCCAAGTCAGAAGCTTGAGCAGGAGAGCTCTGGTGCACACGGCCTCTTCCTCCCACTGTCCTGCTCATCAAAGTCCTCGGGGGAGGCTATGAGATGGCCCCAGAAACTGGCAACTCATTCCTCCCACACCACGAATAACACAAACCACAATCCTTGATTTAGCTTTATGTCCAAACTGGGGTTCATGATTTGTTACTGCTGACACAGAAGATATTTGGGATGCCAAGAACAAACTTTGGCTTTGTGTCACGGTTTGTATGGAGAGAAATAAAGTGCAATCCTCAGTTCAGCAGTAACACTAAGCTGGGAATCATGGTTTGTTGCTCCTTCAGGGAGAGGAGTTACAAAGTAGGAGCCCATCTGCACCATTCATTGTAAACATGGTAAGAATCCTTTACAACTAGCGAGGGGGATCAAGGAACAGCAAAGACACGTTTTTACTAATTTGGTAGCAACCTACCAAATTATTATTCTGGAGGCGCTCTTTCGAGAACTTCAGCTATGAAAAGCTTAATGTTACCATGAAACTGTAGTATTACATTCCCTACACGCAATCCAGAGCACAGACTAAAATGTCCAAAGTAGCAGTAGCCGCAGCAGCAGCAGTAAAGATATATGTCTTACGCAGATACCCGTAGCAAAAGCTCATCTTGCATGCATGTGGCTAAAAGACTTGTTGTTTACACGCTACTTTATTTACTTAAGAACAAGTAGACCGCTTAAATATGTAGCACGAGGTAGATATGTATTCCATAAAAAGGTACTGCCAAAAAGCTTAACTATAATTTAACAGATGTTCTTGGGTACTCTTGTGAAAATAAAAGGCAGCCTTTCAATAACAAAATGCAAACTAAACCAAACCAGAACGTGAACTCAACTTACTTCAAGCTCTCAGGAAACATGCAGGGAGTTAGACTTCACCATTTACTCACAAATGTGCAAAGAGTCAACCACTAATTTCGACAGTTATTTTAATTTTTTTTGGAAAAACCCTTCAAAAACTACCATAGCACACATTGGCTTGACTCAAATTCAGATCACAACACAAGCCAAGGATTTTGCTTCATGGCCTTGGAAGAGTTACACTGCACTGTCCTTGGCTCTTTATCTGTAAAGCATTGACAGAAATGATTTATTTCACAGGGTCCCTGTGAGGTAGGTAGAATGCCACCCACCTCTACGGATAGGGATTGTGATGATGTGGAAAGGCCCCATGTCATATTGTACAATAAGCCAAAATGAGACAATACAGAGCAATACTTTCAGATGTAATCACTCTGAAATTTCCTTGCACATGGTGATTTTTGGCTGCTATCCACAAACCACTAGAGCCAACAGAATGACTTAGCCCCAGCGAAATGAAGGTAGCTCGAACACAGACATGCAGGATCAAAATGGTTTCTAAGTTGCGCTTTAGTGAGTATCATCATGAACAGTTTACTATCCAGTTTGTCAGCAATGTAAGCCTATTCGTACCTCATCCATGGGTTTCTTCCACAGCTATAAAAATTATGGGTGTCATAAGCATTTGTGGAAAGGTGAACAACCAATTTGAAATGCCATAGATAGATAGATAGATAGATAGATAGATAGACAGACAAACGAAGGTCTTCTGGTCAAAGCAACGTGGGAGGCAGCAGTTGCAAGTTACCAGTCTCTGCGGCCACAGCAGGCGCTGCGATTCTCCAGCAGTTTGACTTCACCCCCGACAGCACACTCCATTGTCTCTCAAGACAGATGGATGCCAACAATAATAAGGAGCACTGTTGTGTACTAGTGTTGAGGCTCTTTGCACTAGCACTTGTGCATTTTCACAGAAAGGTCTTAAACCAGTCTATAGTCCAAATGTAATACTTCCTTTGTTGATTTCTCTCCCACATTAATAACATGAATTCACACATAGTATATAAATAATGTGAGAGAGACTTTTAAATATGTTTTTGTGCAGTTGACTCAGAGCTAATCCCACTGGAGCGATCACTATGATTCAAAGTACCTCTCATGCATTAAAAGCTTTATCTTCGGGGAAAGTGGATCAGGTTACGCAGAGGAGGTTAGTAATAAGATATCTTGCTTGGTCTTTATTTAGGAAAGCAGGTCCTCATCACCTGACCCTTTGCATTAATCTTTAGCACTTGAAAATCTAGTTCATTATCATTCTGGTCATCCTTTGCAAAACTTGTTACAAAAAAACCTTTCCCGCTTCCCTCGTTAACATGAGCTTTTCCAAATCTAAAGAAAAGAAATCAAAATAAGATGTTCATTATTCTGCAAGCAGTTGCTAAAATTTGGCAAGTGCTATATATAATGCAGTACCAATGAAGAAAAGATCTGTCCTTACACTGCTAGGATGCTTCCCAGGAAAACATTGGCTACTTGTACACTAGGGCCCTTAGGACTGTCAAGGCGTTCCTTTTCCACAATCAGACATAAGGGAAATTAAAATAGTGGTTTGACACATAACGCTTGCTATATGTTCTATTTCCCAGGAATGCCCATCTCTAGGGTCAAGAATCCTTATAAGTCTTATTCAGTAAAGGTCCCCTGCAATGTTGTTTAGTGGTTTCCTCCTTGCAGTTTCTGTCCCTTTTGTATCATGAATTGCTCTTTTCTTTACTTCCATGTTTTCTTTCATAGTAAAAAATGGTGCTGTTTCACTATAACAGAATGAAAGGGAAAAATAATGACAAGAAAACCATCATTAACACACACACCCCTGAGGTACTGAAGCCGACTAATTAAATTAAGGAACAACTCATCACTAACCCCACAGCAATAAATAGGAAGCAATAAAAAGGGCAGAATATGTCAGAAGGACATTTTTTTAATCAAAAGCACCATAGCACATAAAAGCCTTAATACTTTGTGCATCACATTGGACGGGAATTGCAACTGAATTTTACAAAAATGGTTGCCACTGGCAGTTTGTGATGCACTCCCAGAGCCTAGGAGTAAAGATCTGCTTGCCTTTTGGGCAGAACACAAGAGACACAATTACCCATCCCAGTTAACTCTGTTGTTGTTTTTAAAAATGTTTCTCCAATGCCATTTTCACTGACCTCATTTATCCTGCAACACCCCACAGGGAACAAGAACTATTAGTACTTAGATAAACTTCTGCAAACCACTCTGAGCCTAATGATGGCATTGACAAAATTTTGCCACTGGGTTTTAATGATTCTGAGGGAGATTTATTATCTGTTTTATTTTGATAGCTGGCTTTTGCTAATTAACCGTGGTGGTGCTTTATGTAAGCCATTTTGACATAATTTTACTAATAAAGGTCACACTAAAAAGTTAAATAGGGGGCAGCCTGATGAGACAACATGCCCTGAAAACTCTGCATTGGCTGCCAGTGAACTACCAAGCCCAATTAAAGGTGATGGTACTTGCATAAAAAGCCCTGTTCACCTTGGGACCCAAGTACCCGGAACAATTCACCCAACATCAATCATTTCAGGCCATATGATCAGCAGGATGCGTCATGTTGGTGGTGCTACCTGTCACTGCTGCTCAGTTGGCATTGACCCATGACAGGGCCTTCTCTGTGGTGGCTCCATCTCTGGTGTGTCAGCTGTGTCTGTCCCCCTCATTGTTGAGCATAAGGAGCAATTGGGAGGGGGGAAGTTTCCTGCTTACTCAGGTATCTGATGGCTGAAAAACACTGCTGTTTGCAACCTTGAAATTAGGTATGAGGGTATGTGATTGTTTTTAAAGAGTTTTTACATGTTTGTAGATGTTTTTAAATACGCTTTTATTTTATTTGTAATTGTATTGTTTTAACATTTTGATGTTTGCTGCTCTGGGCTCCTTTGGGATGAAGGGCAGGGTAGAAATTTAAACAGAAATTTAATTCCGCTCTGAATATCATTTTTACATCAGTTTGTGGGTTTTTAAAAATAAATCTTTAGTATGCACATTTTTGCAAGGAATATCCCCTAATATATTGCTTTTTAATGTGCATTTCTCCCTAATACATGCATTTATATAGATACTATCTGGCTGGAGAACTGCAATGTAAAATTCAGAGAGGTGCTTGTTTTGAAAGATAGCTGTGTTTTGGTTCACATATTGTTTCAGCAAGTGCAAATTGGATAGGTTCACATTAAAATATAAACTAAAGCAATTTCCCCCACATAACTAACCCTACAGCAGAAGAACATATGGAGCTGTAATTTCATTTTGCCACACAGATCCAGCTTTCTCTAAACACTGAACATCAACAGAGGCCAAAGGACTTAGCTTGGGAAAATGACAGACCCTTTCCAATGTTAATCACTGCTGTCTGCCTGGATTTAGTTAACAATTTTTATAAACAGCATGCAACCATTAAACCAGTCATACGTCTTCTCAGATGGCCTGCAGCAAATGTTTACATGTATAATGCAATCAGCTGCTCTTCAGGCACACGCTGCGTCTCAAAGAAACACATTATCCTCGAGCTTTAGCACCAAGAGTACACCACTTTTGACAGCCACATAACATGAGCCGCAATCAGGACGTTTCTCACAATCCTTGTAGGGTCATCTCAGAATAAGAGACTCCACCAGACACACATGGCACTGTTGACAAAGAACCATCACCATCACAGTACAAATGTGGCAAAAGTTTCACACTCAGCCAGTGCAGCAAACAAGGAATTGCAATTAAAAAAAAAAATGCTACAGGATCATGGTTTCTGTTTGTCTCCTATGTGGAAATCCTTTAAGCTTCTGACCACATCCCAATCAAATACAGATTCAGATATATATACTTTCTGACAATGATTCAGCTGCATAACAAATACATTTAAATTCTCTCAACACTTACTGAACATTTTATTAACTTGTTTTACCTGGTCCCCAAAACCCACCCATTATATAATGAAGAAGTGGTTTTCCTTTTCCATTCTTCTCTTAATTAGTGACCCTTCTTGGTTATGCAGAGCTTTTTCTTTTCATGGATCTTTTCCCCAATTTCATTGCAAAATAAAGTTTCATGTTAAGCGAAATTTGTCATCCTTATTTTACCATGTATCATTTTGTCAGTGGAAGTTTCTTCCAAGTAAACACACATAGGATTGTGGTGCACAGATGCAAAAGTACTAAAACACGGAGTGGGCTCCTCACTGTCATAAGGCCATGTCATAAAGGCAGAGGTAGCTAACCTGTAGCTCTCCAAATGTTGCGCTTCAGACAAGGGAAATTCAGAGGGAGGAACTGACTCTTTATTGTCAAAAATACACTTACAAGTTAGGAAAAGGCATGTGCATCAGTTCATAATCTCTCAGATACTCCTAGGTGGGCACCTAATGAGGCAGTTGCCACAACAGAATGGCCCCACCCCTGACCTTGGCTTAGGTATCTCCCACACCTGAGCTGCACATAAGCAGGTGAAGACTACACCTGCGTATAGCCTTCTGCTCCTCTGCTGCAGCCCTCTTTTGGACCAGGTAGACAGCGGAGCAGGAGAGGTAGGGGCAGGAGGAGGAGATGTACAAGCCCTTGAGTCTCCACCAACCTGACCTCTCTCTCCCTCCTCCCGCACCTGTTCTTCACCCTCCAATCCTGCAGCTTCTGAATCCTGCCTCTGACTCTCGTCTCCTGGCTGTTATGGGCTCCCCCACTTCACTGATCCCTTCTTCCAAGTGGGTCTCCAACCCACCTTCCCCCAGTGCCCACTCATCAGTATCCAGCCACCACTCCTCAGTGTCCAGCCAGTCCCTGGCCTTGCTGGACTACAGCTCCCATCTTCCTCAACCAACAGCATCAATGTTACACAATTATGGATTTTGTAGTTCAGCAACATCCGGAGGGTCCACAGGCTCCACAACCCTGTAATAATGGGACTTGTGGATAAATCATTAGCCTGCATTGCTATGTGTTTTCACTCCTTAACGCTTTTGCTTTTTATTATTAAAATGTGATATTAAAATTATTAAAATATATTTAGAATTATTAAAATGTGTCAATGTTCCAAGGCACTGGAAATCTAACAGCATCCCCACCAAATAAATTGAAGTAGCTTTTCCCACAAGAAAGCAAGACTGCCCAACCAGAGAAGTCGCTTATAAACTATGAATTCATTGTCACGCAGTTCATGAAATCTTCTTGCATGTTGAACTTCAGAACTGCACAATTCTCTACAAATCTCTAGTCTGTGAGTCAGGGAGGGCCACATGCATCAGCCAAACAAGTGCAGGTTGCAGGTGAGTTACAGAATTCTACATGCATATTCACAAAGAGCCATAAACTACCGCACCATATATGATATATATTTCTCCAATACTAAAAGGCAAGATCGTTTATCTTGCAATCGCTCAGGGCACATTCAGTTTTTCCACACAGTGATTGTAATGCACTCCCAAATTATATTCAGTATTGTAACTGCTTCGCTTCTGTGTCATTTGCCTAGGCATTGCTGTAGACAGTGTAGAGGTTTCTCTGTGTTTTGTGCCAAAGGCGGAGAAAGAAAGTAATGGTTAGCCCGTATCTCCTTGCATCGACTGAGTAGTGACAGAGCATTTGAAAAGGCTTTTCTACCAACCCATTTCTGCCCCGGAAGGAAGAAGTAATTCCTTTCTATCCCAGGGGGAAAAACCGTAAACTACTACAGCTGGTTTTTCAGTGTCAAACCACGGCAGGTCATCAGAGCAATAAACCAGCACTAACCTTTAATGATGAACATACTCTAAAATTGTGGTCCTCAGCACATCTACATCCATCTTGCACACTATGCAGGGTAAACCAAAATTTGCTGAGAGCTACAGAAAATCTTGATTCCTTAGTTACGCGTATTATACGCATTTGCAAACACATCATTATTGCATTCAGAGTTTACATTTTAGGTGCACACTAAAAAAAAGAAAAATTAAAATGTGTGAAGAGCTTTCAGAGAAATAAGTTCATGGAAATCAGCGAGACTTGCAGCCAGATCCTAATCATGTCTAGACAGAAATAAATCACAGTGATTTCAATGGGGCTTGCATCCTGGTGAATAATATTAGGAGTGCAGCCTTCCTTCCAAATAAGTTTGTTTAGGTCCGCAGTACAAGCCATCACTATTTCTTAGAGATACCAAAGGGTTCCTGTATCAGCAATGGCACTGGGGTTGTGTAAACACTCAGGGTGAAATCCCAGAGGCATTTTCTGCTGCAAGAACACCATTTCAGTACCAGAGCACAGAAACTTCAATAGGGCAGCTAGCAAGATTCAACAAACTCCAAAGACCTAATCTTGCTTATATTTAAGGATAAAGGGTAAAAAGAAGAAGTGTGTGTACAGCAACATGCTTTGATTCTTTATATCAGCATTATCAAAACAGGACAAACAACCACCCTCCTTATTTAATCTTAGAAAGGGGATGTATACCTTTAGTATGCATGCTTACTTCACAAACCCATTTAATTATTTACTTAATGTGTTACTCTGTAGCACCCGGGTTTTTGGTGCTCCTGTTGTAACCAGAAATAATAAACAATGTGGTTTGAAAACCAGGGGAAGAGGAAAGCAGTCTCCCTGTCCATCTTTACAGAAACTTTCCCCCTATGCATGTGAGGGCGTTACACATTGTTGTCTATGGTTGCATGCTCAAATACATGTGGTCAGATGCTCACAGCACTCCACTAAAGACCGGTATTCATGCCTATGCACACAAGCACCATTTAAAGTATTGCAAACAGGCTTGTTAGCATTGTATGCCTGCACTTGCAGAATCAAAAAAGGCACCATTGCAGCATCACAGTAAACGTATGCAGGAATTTAAGCCATAAATAACAACCCCCTTATATAAGATTGCCTGGTAAATTGTTTGTTACTGAGCTTATACTAGGTCCAATTATTAATTTCTAAGCAGAGTAGTTCTGGGATATACTCCAGATTTGAAGCAGTAAACACTGGCTTAAAGTGTGGAAACTTGTGTATGTAAACACGCACCAGACAAATGCCAGGGATCCAGAGGCAATCAAGGTTTCTTCCTTGACACTCAACTCTTCCAAATGCCCCCCCAATGGAATTGCAAAGGCTCCCTTCACATTTTATAATACAGCTGAGCAACTGGAAGTCTCAGGGTGCAAAGAGAGCCCTACCCTGAGATGCTATCTCACACACAGAGAGAAAGAGCCACCAACCCACAAGCAAGGGAGATGTATGGAAGCGTCAATGGCTGAGGAAACAGAACTTGCTGGCAGCTCAGGGGTAGGGAACTGGATCCACCTGGCAGGACAGATTCCTAAACATGCACACATACCCCGTGGCCCCACTTTGACAAGTCAGCAGAACAATGCACCTGTCAACCACATGATGTCATTATGGTGTCAGGTGATAGACACCTGGCAAACAATGGGAGGAGGGGTCTCGGCCCAGGGTACCAGACCAGGGTTCGGCACCCCAGGCGCCTGCCAAGGCCCACAGCCCAGAAGGGCCTCCTGTCAACCCTTGAGGCCCATCAAGTTCTGCTGCTGCTACTTCTTCCTGTTGCTACCTGTTCACCTGCGTGTCCTCTCTCTCTCTCTCTCTCTCTCTGTGTGTGTGTGTGTGTGTGTGTGTGTGTGCACCTTTCTCTTTCTCTGGGCACTGGCGTAGGAAGGAAAATGACACTCTGCACATGCTCAGGGGTGTGCTTTTAAACACCATGGTCTCCCAGGTGCCTCTGTTCACAAGGCATCTTGTGAAGATCTGTCTTTTCGCCCCAGAAGATCAAACTCTGCTATTTCTGATCCCCCATTCTTCTCTGTTTTACTGTTTTTATTTCACTGTTTAATTTATTTTAGTGTTATCCTTGCATACCACTTGACACTTCTCTTCTTTTGTTAATACTAAGCGATCAAATTAATATATTGATTTCAGCAGGAATATATTAATTTCATGCCCGACCTCAGCAGGCATTTTAAGTGAATTCTGGTTGTGTAGTTTAACCTTTAATCTCATTGTACTATTGATTTCCTTGCAGATCACACACAGAGACGCCTGTGATTAAGTGGTCTACAAATAAAACAGTAAAAATAAATGCTTTTTAATGAAGATATAAATAAAACAAGGGATACTCCCAAGCCTCTGGGGCCCAGACACGTTGCGGGAGAAGAAGCATGGTTCTTGTGTGATAGATAAATTAGGGTTGCCATACTTCAAAATGTGAAAACCCAGACACATAAATTGAGAATTGAGCTTTTGGGGGGGGGGCAAAGTTGCTGAGCTTTTCGGGGGGGATTTGAAGTTTCTGAGCTATTTTTAAGGAAATTTGCCCCCCAAAACCAACACTTCCAACATGGGTTGCCATATGCCTAGGTTTCCCCAGACATTTTAACCAATTTGCAGACATGTTTCTCAGTATTTCCGACGGACAAATCCCAGAAATGTCCAGGAATTCCCATTATATCTATATTAAGACTGCCATACGTCCGGACATTACCAGGATTTCAAAGGCGGAATTGACATGGGAGTGGGGATTGCTGAAAGGTTGCGCTTTGTCCTGGATCTTCTGCGAGTCAATAGAAAAAGTCTTTAGCATTTGTGTAAAAAAAATCCACCTCAATAACTTTGGAGGGTTTCCTCAAAAAAGCTCAATAATTTCAGTGGTTTCCTTAAAAACCGGCGGTGTCCTGGTTTTTACTTTTTGAAATATGGCAACCCTAATAGATAGATATATTATATAGATAATATTATACACACATATGAATGAGTATGGTGAAGTACACAAATGAAGTATGGTGTCTGAAAAATCAGAACTCCTATTAGAACAAACCAGTTCTGTTTTAAATACTAAAATACTAAATAAGATGGATAACAATGTGTAATAGAAAAAGATGCAATTGAGTTAAAGGTGTGTGAAAGAAAGTAATAGAAGTGGAAAGAAATTGCAATTGAGTAGATTGGAAGTCTAACACAAAGGTGGGGTGAGGGATGGTGATGGGAAAAGGAAGTATCTGTGGGATTGAGTGCGGGTATGTATGAACATTTTTAAGGATTGTATGAAATGTATGTTTGTAACGTGTATATTAATGCTGAATTATTTTAATAATAAAAACTTAAATAAAAAAGAGAGAAGTATGGTGCCTGTGTGAGATATATATGTGTGTGTATGAGGATATATTGGGGGGGGGTTTCCTTCAACTAGCCTCTGCCCTCGAACCCCCCACTCCGTTTTTCTCCTCAGAGGCCTCAGGAACCCCCCGCGCAAACGCGCGCGCAGCCCCGCTCGCTCCGCCCTCGCGGCGGCTGAAAGAGGCGCTCGGGCGACCGGGCGGCGCGGACTGACCTGAAGCAGGTGGCGAGCTCCCCGCTGGGCTTCAGGCACGGGTACTTGGTGGTGGCCACTTTGCTCTCGGAGCAGACCTCCCTGCGAGGGGGAGAAAGAGAGAGAGAGACCGTGCTTAAACCGTCGCCTGAGAGACGTCCGAAGTCCAATTCCCTTCCACGTCTCCTCCGGGGGCAGCTCCGGCCGTCGCGGAGGCGCCCGAGCCCCGGAGCCGCGGCGCGGGAAAGAAGGCAAGCTGAGGAGACGGGCCCTTCCCTCACACCCCGCACCGCCGCCGCCCTCGCCCTCGCCCTCGCCCTGGCCCTCCAAGCCGCCGCCCCACCCACCTGTCGCTCTCCTCAGGCTCCTCGCGGTAGGTCCACGCATGCCCGAGCGCCGCCAGCAGCAGCAGCCCCAGCAGCAGCAGCCAGAGGCGCAGCACGCTGGGCGACGTCGGCGGCGGCCACAGCGCCAGCAGCAGAAGGCGACGGGCACCTCCGCCGCCGCGCAGCACCATCGGGCGGCTTCGCGGCTCCCCTGCGCAGCGCCCGACCTCTCCGGCTGCGTGGCGCGCTGGAGGGCGCGCAGAGAGAGAGAGAGGAGAGGAGGGAGGGAGGGAGGGAGGCGGAGGCGAGCGGTGCCCCCTGCGGCGGGAGCGAGTCAGCGGGGCCGGCGGCGTGACCGGCGGGAGGAGGGAAGAGACATGCAATGGACGGCGAGGAGGAGAGAAAAGAGGGATGGGGGTGTGAGACGGCGACCAGATGCTTCCGAGAGGCGATCTTGGGTTGCTTTGCCCGCCGAGGAAGCGGAGAAGGGGTGGGGGAAGCGGGAGAGCCAGATGTCGCCGAGGGTGGCGACCCCAGGAAGTGTTGGGGGAGATCGGCTTTCCCCCCGAAGATCGTGGGGCAGGAGATAGGAGGGGGGGGGGAGAGGACAGAGAAAGGGGTCGCCAGCTGGTGCACGGAGAGGCTGCCTGTCGGACTGGGGGCTGGGGGTGTTTCCTTCCCAAAGCGACGCGAGAGGGAGGATTCCGGTGTTACGAGGTTCCCCTCCACACACAGAGAGAGTTCACCAGGAGATAGGAGATAAGAGGGATGGGGATCTGGAGGTGGAGGGGTGGCCCGCTGTTGCGCAGGGATCTGGGGAAGTTGGTTCTGGGGCAACAGCAAGGGAGAAGCAGCTTCTCTTGCTGGGAGGGGGGCGGAGACAAGGAGCCAGGCTCCTCGAAGATTAAGGATGAAAAGGAAGGATAGCCAGAGGTACAGCAGAGGAGCAGGATAGGAAGCGATCTAAAAGTTGTGGGACAAAACTTGGTTTCTGTCTAGCCAAGAGATTTGGGGGGGGGAGAGAGATGTAGGGAGAGCATGTGCGCAAAGGGAGGAGGAGTATCCAGCTATGGCAGGATGTGGGACAGGGTTTTTTTGTGTTTTTTACAGCTACTACCCAACCTGCTGGTCAGGGATAGTCTGACATAACCATCTTTCCAGGAAGGAGCGGGAGGGGTTTTCCAAAGAAGGCCAGGCAGGAGGACTCAAAGAACCTGGAGGTGGATAGAAGAGAGAGCCAGCTATAACAGGAGGAACATGTTCCAAGGCAGCCAGAAGATTAAGCCAAGCATTTTGGAAAGGCGGGTGGGGTTGGGGGACTAAGGCTAGATCAGTAGCTATAGAGTCAGGAATGGCTAGGAGGCTTTGAATGGAGGAAGGTTGGGGGGTGGGAGCCAGAGGTTGTAGATGGGCAAGTGGAAAGAACCATCCAGGGGTTAGGAGGATTGGGAGTGGCGGTGGACAGGAGAAATAGAAGTTGTGGAGCTAACTTGTGTGAGTTAGCAGTTGCAAATGGGAAGAGGCTGTGTGAGCAGATGGAGAGGTGCAAGAGGATGGAGAGTGTGCAGTTAAATAATGTTACACCCCACCTCAAATTGTGAGGTTCCAGGTTCGCTTACACAAGGTCCGTGTTTCCTTTTGGAAATGAGGCACAGTGGGGACTGTGGTGTCTTTAGGATATATGGCTTATTTACACATATATTATACAACCTGAGCCTACGATGGAGGCGTTCCCAACATTGCACTCCAAGAGCGTCTGGCTTCTCCCATAGGTGCAACCTAGGATCCAAGCAGACCTCAACATTGTCCTTGTCTGTCTGTCCAGCCTGCTGGTTTACTTCTACATTACATCACTCCTGCTGCAAACTCTTCTAAATCACATCGCCTCTGACTTTATTTGTGAAGTGAAAGGGGCTCTGCCTGTTTGCCAACTCTCACTGAGTTATGGTTCATTGCCCCAGGCCATAACTCATTGAATGGACCCATTGAAGGGACGCGGGTGGTGCTGTGGGTTAAACCACAGAGCCTAGGACTTGCCGATCAGAAGGTCGGCAGTTCAAATCCCCGCAACGGGGTGAGGTCCTGTTGCTCTGTCCCTGCTCCTGCCCACCTAGCAGTTCGAAAGCACATCAGAGTGCAAGGAGATAAATAGGTACCGCTCCAGCGGAAAGGTAAATGGCGTTGCCGTGCGCTGCTCTGGTTCGCCAGAAGCGGTTTAGTCATGCTGGCCACATGACCCGGAAGCTGTACGCCGGCTCCCTCAGCCAATAAAGCGAGATGAGTGCCGCAACCCCAGAGTCAGTCACAACCGGACCTAATGGTCAGGGGCCCCTTTACCCTTTACTTACCCCAGGCCATCACCTCATTGGAAGTTAGCCTTTCAACTTGTTGATTCCTGGGGATTAGCATTGTCCAGTACACAGCCTAATACAAAGGGTCTAGCTTAATGCACATAAGCCTGGGACCCAGACTTAACACCTAGCCTTAATTAAATTCTTACTCCATCTAGACCCAGAAATCTAGGGTGTCTAGCACCCACAAACTTGTAAAAGCAAGTTTAGGCTTTGGACTTAATGGTCTGTACAGGGAACTCTCATCTTGAGAGAGTAGTGTGTTTTATTTCACTTACTTCAAGGATGCTAAGCCAGCTCTGCTCCATTTTGGGGCTGTTTAGTGGGACTCTGGACTTCTGCCCAAAAGCCCTGCTCCAGGGGCACTGCCAGACAAGGATTCAATATCTGTCTGGTTCATGAAATCAGTTGTTGCATTCGAGTCTCCCATCCTATTTCCCTGCAAGGATCTTAATCCCCATGAAGTTGGGAGCTAGAAATATCTCTTCTTTCATGTTGTTTTTCATCCTCGAGGATTCCAAATAATTTTTTTAAAAAACACCTTTCTCTTAATCTGTTTCTCTGATCACTGACTTTGCAGTCCTGCTTATGCAGGGAAAGATATTTAGCAGAGCCAGCCATTCCAAGAACTAATGCTGGTAGTTTTTATGATGGAGTCCAGAGTCAACCTTTTCTTTCCATTTTCTGCCCAGCACTAGAGAGCATAGATCTCTGCGAACAAATGTAATTGCTCGTGACTGTTTGCACAGAAGAGGCACTGGAGAACCGGAATATCCCAGCAGTTCTCATCAGAACTGAGTTAGACATCATAACACCTTAGCAGCTACAGAGTATATAGTGAAAAATTGAATGCTTGGAATTTCATTTGATCATTAAATAAAGACTAGCTCAGAAATAGCTCCCTGGTAAGATCCTTGGCATCTCCACTGCAAAAAAAGATGTCAAACAGTAGGGCCGGATTAGGGAAATGTTTCTGCCTGAGAATTTGGGCAGCTGCTGCCAGACAGAGTTTGTTGTACTGGGCAAGGTGGATCAATGGTTTTGCCCCAGTATAAAGCAGTTTTGCCTGTTTATACCTACTAGGTTTTATTCTTTTTCTCCTCTGGATTGTATTTTTAAAAAACCTAATGGCAGCAGCTGCATTAGGTACACTTAGAAACGAGTCGGTATGGATTTTCTGCTACGTTCCACCTTCATTCCTTACTTTATGCATATGTGCAACCTCTTGCAGTCGTTAACAGTTGTCAACAGGTTTACCACACCTATCAGCCAATCACCCATTCCCACCACTCTTCTGAGTAATACCCCTCCCCACCCTCTCACTATATATGAGGGCCTGGTGAAGTCTGTTTCAGTGTATCTGAAGTAGTGTGCATGCACACGAAAGCTCATACCAATAGCTAACTTAATTGGTCTCTAAGGTGCTACTGGAAGGAATTTTTTTATTTTTATTTTATTTATTTTATTTTGTTTTGTTTCGACTACAACCTCTGTGTTGAACACTGGCCTCTTTACCTCTCCCATCATGCTTCAAGTGGACTGCCTAACATGGGCATCAGTAGGATATTTCTTAGGGTGGAGGGCAGGGTTTTTGTTGAGTGGGGGAGAACTGATGTGATTGGCCAGTTCTATTGTTTCACTGGGGGAGGGCAGTTCCCCCCCGCCCCCGCCCCTCCTTGGCTACGCCCATGCTGCCTGATTTATTTATTTTTACACTAAGAAGCTCCTAATGGAGGTAGAATGTCTTTTCCGTAGCAGAACTGAGCTCACCGTCTTTTCACAAAAATCCACTCCTGGTTTTCTCCCTGTGCTTTCTCAAACTCAGCAGCCTGAATTATAAGGGGTATTAGCAAGCAATTGGGAGACAAAATCCTTGTTGATCTACTGCAAATCAGCCAGAGATCTGCTCTCTACCCACCCCTGGACTATGTATGGCACAAGCTTGCCTGAACATCTGACCAGCTGGTCCTCGAGGATCAATTCCAATACAACAGGGATGGGAGACCTGTGGTTTTCCAGATGTTGTCAGTCTGTTACTCCCATCATCTCTGACCACAGCTGTTGTGGCTGGGGCTGATGGAAGGGGGTCCACCAACATCTGGAGGGCCACAGTTTCTCCATCCCTGCCCTGTAGAAACCCTGGCCTTAAGAGTCTGTGGTCGTCAGCCTGAGCAGTGTGTTTCTGGTGTGGCGATTCTGCTAGTACTATTGCTGCCCTTTTCGAAGAGTCTGCCATTGTGTGGGAGGGGGAGTTTGCACAGTGTTCTCTCGTGACTGGATGACCACAGGCAACCCTGCTGCATTTGGGGTTAAGGGGCAGAGCTTCTAGGTCAGAAGATGTTGCTCCCAGGCAGGCTTTTATCTCCAAACACCATTTAACACAGGGAATTGAAGCAGGATGTTGAGCCTAAGAGTCTCTTGCTCCTCTGCCATATACCCCCAGCACAATTTCTCAGGAAGGGCGTCTCAAGCCAGGAGTGATATTTCAGAGTGTATAAACATCCTATATTTAAAACATGTTCTATTTATCTTTCTTTTAACAGCATTTATATACCACCTTTCTGCCAGGACATTCAAGGCAAAGCTGAAAGAAATTAAAAACAGCAGTGCTGCCTGGCAACCTCTTCGAATGAGTTTGGTGGATATGATCATGCCTACTATCCATACCCTGGGACACAGGTGGCACTGTGGTCTAAACCACAGAGCCTAGGGCTTGCTGATCAGAAGGTCGGCGGTTCGAATCCCCGTGACCGGGTGAGCTCCCATTGGTTGGTCCCAGCTTCTGCCAACCTAGCAGTTCGAAAGCACATCAAAGTGCAAGTAGATAAATAGGTACCACTCCGGTGGGAAGGTAAACGGCGTTTCCGTGTGCTGCTCTGGTTCGCCAGAAGTGACTTAGTCATGCTGGCCACATGACCCGGAAAATCTGTCTGCGGACAAACGCCGGCTCCCTCGGCCAGTAAAGCGAGATGAACGCCGCAACCCCAGAGTCGTCCGCGACTGGACTTAACAGTCAGGGGTCCCTTTACCTTTATTATCCATACCCTACAATGCAAACACACTGATTGGGCACACTTTTGTGTTTGTATAGGGGGGGGTCCTATACAGATGTATGTGCACAGGACTCTTCCACATGAACAGGAACCCTGATTGGTCAAGGTTTCCACCCAAATGTAGAAGCCCTGTATCGTCATAGTGCTGTCAGGCAAGGAAAGTCCAGAGTGAAGAATGAACTGTTAGAGGTACATTTACAAGTTAGGAAAATGCATGCCCATGCATCCTACATCTCTCAGGTACTCCTAGGTGTGCACCCAATGAGGAAGTGGCTGAAACAGAGAGACACGCACCCCTCCACCTCAGCTTATGTATCTCCCCCACCTGAATTGCATGCAAGCAGGCGAAGACTATGCCTGCATGTAACCACCTGCTCCTCTCTCTTCAGTCCTAGCCTGGTCCTGGGAGTCCATAGAGCAGGGAAGGTGGGGGCAGGAGGACAAGGTGTGGGAGCTCTGGACTCTACACCAGCCTGACCTATCTCTGTCTCCTGCTGCACCTGTTCTCCTGCACTCTCCAATCCTGCAGCTTCTGCCTCTGACTCTTGTCTCCCGGCTGTTACAGGTTCCCCCAGTTTCCCTTTCCCAAGACATTCTCCAACCCCCCTTTTCCCAATGCCCACTCATCAGTATCCAGCCGCCACTCAGCTGGTCCCCTACATATATATGTACATCCATGTACATATATAGGCCCTTTTTCACACAAACACTGCATGTCTAGGGTGTGGGCCCATTGGTGTTGTGTTTGCATGAAAAACTTGCTTGTGAAAGGGTTTGCATGGGGAGAGAGAAGAACTTCCAAACTTTAGGCTGTTTGACCTAACCTGTACTAATATCTCCCACAGTGCTAGACCTCGCAGGATTGTGAGCATAGATTGAGGAGGCATGACACATTGCCTTAAGCTACTCAAAGGAAAAGTGGGGCTTAAAGGTATAAATGAATAAAACAGCCCTGGTAAGCAGGAATGGAAGGACTTTGTCAATTTTGGTTGCTTCTCATTTTTACAATCTTATATCAATTTCTGCAGCCGATAAGGGTGTTATCTTTTATGACTTGAGTATTTGCTGATTAGAGAAAAAGTGTGCAGGTTTCTTAACTACATGGAACTCTTTCTGACAGAAGAATAATTCAGTGCTAACCTGAAAGCAACAATAATATCAATAATCATAATCATAATAATACAGTGTAATTTCTCAGCCAGCCATTCTGTTTGCTTTTGTTTAATTAACAAAGGTCCTAATGTCTGCAAATGCTCTGTTTAATTAAGCACTCAAGGAGTCACCTTGGCTCCAGATGGATTATTAGACGTAATCCTCAGAGTTGCAATATTTTTGCCTTAATCACAATCCTTTCTTCAGCAACAACCCCAACCAAGTTACATGATGTGATACAATGCAGTGGATTCCCCCCTTTTTTTTTGCTGTTGGTAATCATATTACTAGCTAACGCACAAAAGATGTGGCTCTGATCTTGTTTTATCTCCTTTGTAATGAACGAACAGCCAAATCCATTAAGAGAACAGGGGCTACATCCTAAAAAGAACCACGATGCAGTCAAGGAAATATTAGAAGTTATGTTGCCCCAGGCAGAAATAATCTGGCACGAGTTTTCCTTAAGTAAATTCAGAGTGTTTTCTGCTGTGAGGATGCTCTCCATTGAACTAAGGCAGCCTTAACTTTGACTTGAACAACCGAGCAGAAATAGAATGGGGGAAAGCTGAAAAAGAAATCTGGGAGCATTTTTAGATACGAGCCAAAGAATTCAGCAGGGCATGTCAGCAATTCTCCCCGGAATTGTTTAAACAGAAATTGAACACACTTCGGCTGGCTTGTGTGTTTTCCTTCGTAATGGGTGTGCTTGTGTGTGTTGTGCCGCACGCCACAATTGTAAACTATTCTGTATGCAGAAACATTTATTTATTTTAACTTGGCGGTGCAGGCTGTTCTTTGTGTTAATTTTAATACGCCAAATGGCTTTCGCAATCATCTTTGCTTACGTGCGCAAATGAATCGTCCACGTTACTAAGACGTATGACTGGCCCGAGACTCATCCTTTATGATAAGCATGGCAAATGTTCATTCTCTGAGTGTGGATCGTTACACTGCCAAAACAGCATCACTCATTCACAAAAGGGAGGTAGCGGCAGATTCAGGGAAACTCCACAATTTACAGAAGTACTAAAAATATATATGTTTGGGGGTGGAGAAGGGGTATTTCCCAAACAGTGCAATGAGATACTCAATGGGTATGGAATGCTAACTGTTAAGAGGGAGGGAGGGAGGGAGGGAGAGGAAATGGAAAACCAGAGGTGGTGGATAGGATAATGGGATTGAGGATCCCAGCCGGCTGGCTGGCACCCTGAACAGGAGCACTTCATACTGCAACTTTTTGTTGCAAGACCCGCTTGTCTATGACTTCTAGCTGCAGTAACTGAACAGAATATCCGTGTTCAAAGACTCTGTACTTATAAGTGCCAGAACAAATAGCCAGGGATGACCATCCTTGCTTCTGAGGAAGCTGACGGGCTGCTGCTGGGAACAGAATGCTGAACTAGATGCATCAAGGGAACTCATTTGTTCTTGTGACGTATATGAAGCAAAATGCAGGATGTGTCCTAGTGGCTGGAATTTTGCATTGCACTATGACAAACGTCCTGTTTGCACACACATTTCAGCTTGCCAGACAAAATCATAGACCCATAGACTCATAGAGTTGGAAGGGACCCTGAGGATCATCTAGTCCAACCCCCTGCAATGCGGGAATACGCAGCTGCCCCATATGGGGATTGAACCTGCAATCTTGGTACAGTGGTACCTTTGTTCTCAAACTTAATCCATTCCGGAAGCCCGCTCCAAAACCAAAGTGTTCCAAAACCAAGGCACGCTTTCCCATAGAAAGTCATGCAAAATAATAAATAGAAATAATCCATAAAAATGGATTAATCTGTTCCAGACTTTTAAAAACAACCCCTAAAACAGCGATCTAACATGAATTTTACTATCTAGCAAAACCATTGATCCATAAAATGAAAGCAATAATCAATGTACTGTACTATAAAATAAATAAAATAGTATTGTAGATCAGGCATGCCCAACTTGAAGTAAGCTGCTTTCCTGGAGGGAGCAGGGATGGGCGGCAGGGGTGAACTGTTTGTTTGCTCAGTCTGCTGTCAAAGTGCTAAATGTTGGTGGGTAGCATTAGAACTCTGCTCATTTTTTTAATATATTTTTTTAAAGATCAGGCAGCTCTCAGGCCACAAAATGACCCCCCCTCCTCCATTTTGGGTGTTTTCTCCTCAAGGGGAAAGGACAGACTTAGAATGTCTTCCTGATACATAAAGTTGCAAGGCTGCTGTTGAAAAAAAAACAAACAAACCCCAAAACAAAACACTACTTTCTGGGCTAGGTGGTAAAAGTATTAACACTGACTTTGTTGCTTGATATTTATATATCGCCTTTCTGTGTTCCTAAAGAGGTTCAGATTAAATACGTTCTGCCCTTAAACAGTGCCCAAATTACCCATGTGTGAGTCAGCTACCACTCTCTGCCTCATGTTACGACTGCCTTTGAATGGGGAGTACCTAGTGTGTTCCTCCATTCCCCCTTTTTTAATTCGGAAGCACAGATACTCTCCTGAAAGGGCTTGAATTCTGAACTGCCTTTGTATAGTAAAGAACAGCGTTCTTAATACCACCCTGCCTCTAAGGAGAGTCTCAGCTACTGAAAGGAAAGGCATGAGAGACAACTCTCCCCATTTCACACATAATTACAGCTCGCATCTTGGATTACCACCAAAAACAAAGATCGGTTGATTAAAAATGCCCCTTTGAAAAAAGGGGAAAGCTGCTGACTAAGGAGAAAATGTCAAGGAGAATTTCTGTACAAAAGCAATGTAGAAGACATAAAGCATTTTTTCCCCATGAGCATCTATGGTGGATGGTGGTTTGGAAGACCCAGTTCTTACCCAGTGCAAAACAACTGCAGATAGAATGAACTGTATGGCACTAGATAAGACTGTTTTATTTACATAGGAATCCTGTTTCGTTACAAGAAGTTCTGAGCTGAAGAACGTGAGAGCCTTCAAAGCGTCCTGCTGCCTATCAGTCACCCTGAAAGGATCAGAGCTGTTCGTGCTTCATCACTCTTGACCTCTTTGATGAGGCTCAGGTCATCCTTCTAAGCGTGGGAGAAGGAAGATAAACAGTCCCCGGGGCTGTATAAACTTCTTATTCCTCCCTGCACACTTTCCAAGCGCAACCCAGAAACGAATACCTGGGCTTTCCCCCTCCCTCCACCAACTGCACCTACAGTGCTTAGACCATGGGTAGGCAAACTACTGGATCCGGCCCATGGACGGTCCAGGAATCAGCGTGTTTTTATATGAGTAGAATGTGTCCTTTTATTTAAAATGCATCTCTGGGTTATTTGTGGGGCCTGCCTGGTGTTTTTACATGAGTAGAATGTGTGCTTTTATTTAAAATGCATCTCTGGGTTATTTGTGGGGCATAGGTATTTGTTCATTCCCCCCCCAAAAAATAAATATAGTCCGGCCTCCCACAAGGTCTGAGGGACAGTGGACCGGCCCCCTGCTGAAAAAGTTTGCTGACCCCTGGCTTAGACCCTAACCTAAAACATCAAATACCCCACATAATCCATCCCTTGCCAGACCTTCCTTCCCCTCTGTGCAACATCGTCTTTGTGATCAGCCCATAAGGAATGTGGTCATTTAGGGTGTTTCCCTCCTGCTCTCCTGAGAGTCGTTGTTCATTGAAAAAGCAGAGGGCCAGTACGGTTGTAGAGAGAAACACAAATGAATATAGGCAGCTCCCCATTTATGCAGGGGTTACGTTCTGAGGCCTCGCGAGTTTAAGTGAAATTGCATATACTGGGAACACCATTGAAAAAGATGGTAGACAGCACAATTGCTCCCTCCAAACTTCCTTGCTCAAACTCCAGCTCTCCAAAGGTGCAAGGGCTCCCGGGATTGCACTTGCAAAGGCCCGGGGGATTGCTAGGAGCTGTTTTCATGCCGTTTTTGCACTTCTTAAGGGTCGTTTTTGCCCCTTTGCGAGCCAAATCCGGGTTCACGGTGATCCGTGTGTGTGTGCATGCTTTGAACATGTGTACATGGGGAGTGGCCTGTATACAGTTGAGGAAAAGTTGCTTCAGCAAATTGATCTGACAAAGCAATTAAACGCTATACCCTTAAAGGAATAAACTCATCTCTTTAAAAAAGAAAAGAAAACAGTAAAAAAGAAATCATAAAAAGATGGAGGGCAGCAGCTACCTTTGGCATCAGATTCTGCCTGCCTTTAAGTGTGGCAGAGTGGGAGAAGGACAATCTACTCCATGGAGCAGAATCCACTGGGATGTTCTCCCCTTTCATTATGATTAATTTTAATTGCAAAAGGCTCAGTAATGTTCTTTTTCACCTTTCCTCCCTTCCAACAAGGCCTTGTGCAGGAGAACCTCTGGGTGGATTTATTCAGCTCTGTGTTAGCTGGTGTGGAAAGAGTGCCATTCGGATTTTTTTACCAAGGGACCAAAATATATTGCGCTAGTGCTGTTCTGATGTTGGTCTTTTTATCTGCAGCCCTGCTCACTGTGAGCTTAATCCTTCTGAAGCGAAGCGCAGCCTTAATGGTGTGCCTGTAGGACTGCAGTCTGTCAAAACAAACAGGAGCAAACCATTCTCTTCTTTTTCATACTTTGACTTGGTTACTGGCCTGGGTTCTCTGCAGTGAATTACTGAGGTTAAGAACACTTAAGAATAGTGGTTTGGATGATGATTGGGGGGCTTGGAAACTGAGTGAGACCAACTTTAATATTATTGTTTTTTTTAAAAAAAAGATTAAACATGTTCTGTTCCAAGAAGCACGGAAGACTTCAGAGTTTATTGAACTTAAGTCAGGAAACGTTCAGAGATGGGAGAGATGATTTTCTAGATTAGACAATGAACCACATCTTTGAAAATCCATTTTCACCCCCTCTTTCTTTCTTATTTATTTTAAAATGTATTACCTGCTCTTTTGTAAAATACTATATAGCAGGGTGGCTTGCAACACATAAAATACAATAAAACCAGTCTATAAATATCTATAAAGCACAATTTAAAATGCCAGTAAAACATCAGTACACATTGGTTGGTTTAAAGGGGGGAGGGGGACATATTGTGAAGGCTGGTCCAAATAGTGTGATTTTTGAAAGACAACAAAAGAGGGCCGGGATGGTTGGGTTACTGCCGAATCTTTACTGGCAGGGAGTTCCATAGGTCAGGAGCTGCCACACTCAAGAATGAGCCCTTAGTGAAGGCCAACTGAACCTCAGGGAAGTGGGTTGCCACCAGAAGTGCCCCATCAAAGGATCTCAGGGATCAAGGTAGAACACAAGGGACTGAGCGGTCCTTATTTTACTTTGGCCCAAGTTCTTTATGAATTAGGACAAAAACTTTGATCCTGACTCAGTAGCAAATTGAAAAGCAGAACAGCTCTCCCAGCGGCAGAGTAGCATGTTGCTAGTAATGTACTCCTGCAAGCAGTCTGGCCACAGCAGTAATTGCAGCAGCTTCTGGACCAGATGTGAGGGAAGCGCAACATAAAGTGTGTTCCAGCAATCGGGTCTTGGGGTTGCCAATGCATGGACCACTGTCATTAGGCTCTTCCAGTCCAGGAATGGTCATACCAGCCAGAGCTGGTTGAATGCACTCCTGGCAACAGAGATCACTTGAGCCTCAACCTCTGGCTAGTTCACCAGCCCCTTTCGGAGAGAAGTGACTCTGCCCCTGTAATCCCTTGCTCTGCTAATCGAACCAACCCTCCTTGGCTTGATTTTACCAACCATGCAATGTGAATAAAGAACAGTCTTTCGTCCAAAAGCCTGTACATCATTAAAGCTTCAGACCCTCTTCAAACCTGCATTGAAAGCACACCAGACTTGCAATACTCTTTTCAGTATCCCCAGAACTTTGGCAGAAACAGAAGGCAGATTGGTGGCTGCTGAGCAAGCACAATTCTCTTTATCTCAATTCAAGGTCTCTCTCTTTTTTTTGCTCAGGGTCACCAGCCAAGCTTAGCTCAGGGCACTGCCCTGTTGTTGTTGTTTAGTTGTTTAGTCATGTCCAACTCTTCGTGATCACATGCCAGGCACTCCTGTCTTCCACTGCCTCCTGCAGTTTGGTCAAACTCATGCTGGTAGCTTTGAGAACACTGTCCAACCATCTCATCCTCTGTCGTCCCCTTCTCCTTGTGCCCTCCATCTTTCCCAGCATCAGGGTCTTTTCCAGGGAGTCTTCTCTTCTCATGAGGTGGCCAAAGTATTGGAGTCTCAGCTTCAGGATCTGTCCTTCCAGTGAGCACTCAGGGCTGATTTCCTTAAGAATGGAGAGGTTTGATCTTCTTGCAGTCCATGGGACCCTCAAGAGTCTCCTCCAGCACCAGAATGTATCAAATTGTATAGCAATTGCCCGACCTACTGAAAGCTCTCGTTCCATACATAGCTAATCCTGCAGGATGGGAAAAGAGAACTGATACCAGTTTCATTTGGCAGCTATGCAGAGAGGCAATGGGTGTGAAAGCTGCTTTGGAATTTGCGCCGCCTGCCCACGTGCTTGCCCCTTTTGCCCTTGCACTGCCTTCTTAACCCGGACATTTGTAATTAAACAGATCTTTTCCAAAGCACCGAGATGCTCTCTCTTCCAAAGGAAAAGAATAGTGGAGCGGTGTGGAGGTCACCTTGACCTCCCTGTTCCTTGGGGGAAGGAGAGCACGCAACACAACACAAGCACAATCTATCCAGAGTTAAATTCTTTAAAGGGGCTTTTCTCATTTAAATCAATGGGGCATAAAAGTCCTTAATTTTGTCTGGCTCGTGCCCTGCATTAATGGTGCAAAAACCATTTGCGAAAACAGTCTCAATGGAGTAGTGTAGGAAAGCTGCTGAACATACACAGAGTACCAATTATTCAGCAATAAATAAGCACAACCTGCTCTCACGTAACCAACTTCATGGACACAAACATCTAGAGATTCGATCCTGTGCACACTTGGAAATTAACCATCCCAAACAAAATGGGATTTCTGTGTCAACTTACACGATGGTGTGCTCCACTTCAGTGAATATAGCGGCTATAGATTATCCTTATATAATATATCTCTTTGTACAACATACCACTTTGATGCCCTGGGCTCCTGCAGGAGGAAGGTTGGGATATAAATTGAATAAATAGCTTTACTGCACTCTCCTATTTTCTCTCTTTCTTTTTTACCTTATTATACACATTTGAATAATGTGTTCCTTATGCTTCCAATCTGGTTTTCTTAATGCTGGGCGTTACCTGTAATGATTTGATTTGAATAAATAATAATAATAATAATAAGTTCAACACTGCTCATTTGCCCATTATACATGCATACTGAAGTGCTACTCTTCTAAAAGCTTCTTAAAAACAAAACGAAAAACTGGGGGGGGGGAATCCCTCCCTTTTACCGATTCAATCATGCCTGTGGCTGTCCTACATCAGCGCTGCCTTGTGATTTTACAGGAAACCACTTCATCTTTCCTCCCCCGCGTCCCTGGCCCCACTTGCGAATGCATTACACAGCTTAAGTAAGCTACAAAGCCAATAAATACTTTTGTGACACCCCGAGGACTAACAAGTTTATTACGGTGTAGGCTGTCGTGGACTCAGGTCCACAAAAGCTTGGGCCACAATCAATTTGTTAGTCTTTTTAAAATGCTGCAAGACTCATGTTGTTTTGCTGGCTCTCTGGGCGCTGCTACAAGAGCAAGCAGCAAGTCAACGCTCCTCAGTCCCTTCGGGTTGCCTGTCACTCTGGCAGGGCATCTTTGTCAGGTGTACAAGAGGCATTCAGCAGGTGCCACCGTCCCTGGCAGGGAAGTACTGTACAGCTAAGCTTCAGCTGTTGCATTTCTGCCAGCAGAATCTACAGGATCACCGCCAAGACAAACGAAGCAGAACAAGCTGGCAACGCAGTTTGTCCCTTTTACCAGTCCTCTCTCCTCTTTGCATCTTAAATGGCAACGACCACAAAAGCCTGGGGGGGCATTCTAATACCAAACGTGACCTTTCCCTCCCTGTTTTCCCAGGCTCACACAACTTGGACTTGAGCATTCACGCATTTCTGGGAAGAGTGCATCTGAGGCTGTTGGATACCTATTGAATAGCTATGTTGTACTATTAAGAAATCTGGCAAGTATTAACCACCAGCCTCATTGTGGTTGCCAAACGCTGTTCCTTCCGCAGTGGTGCCACGCAAAAGCTTGAGCTGTCCTCCCCACCCCACCCCACCCCCCAAAAAATTATGCTTGTAAACCAAAAGAAGCATAAATCACTTAATTCAAGTCAATGAATGAAGATCTAAGAACAAAGGGAAATCCTCAAATCATTGGGCTTGGTACAGTCATTGATTCTCCCTAGCATTTCACAGCTGAGAACAGAATCATAGAGTTGTAGATCTGGAAGGGACCATCTATTTCAACCTCCTGCCCACAGCATGCAGGTGGGCTCGAACCACCAACCTTCTGGTTTACAGCCAGATGCACTGACCCATGGCACCAACAGGGACACTTCTTCATGTTTAGCGCTACTGTAATCTCATGATCAAGATATAAAGGCATTGGTCACCCCTCTCTTATTTCTTCTTGGTATTTGTTACTCAGAACATGCTGGATTTATTTCACCATTTGCCCCAATAGACCTATCCTTTCTTTACAATGTTCTTGAAATGTCACTATCATCACCACCACTGTCTAGAACTTCATTCCATACTTCCCATTTATCAGTCATCCAGTAACAAAAGGTTTCTGGGCGACGTGCAAAACAAAACAATATCACAGTCCCAAGAAAACAAAAATCAGTGTAACAGCAAATGAAACAACCGCAAAAGCAAAGCAACAGTTCCAAGGGAGAAAACTGGAAAGTAAAGTATCACAGAAACAATCAACAAATATGGAAAGCCAGTGGAATCGATTCCAGAGAGCGAAAACATCCCTGTTTAAGCCACAGCATAACGAAACAATAAAATAAAAATTGATTAAGCCTGTGGAATTATTTATTGGGTTGGTTGTGTTTGTTTCTGTACATTTTTTAATTTGACATTTAAATAGATTCTGTCTCAAAGTCACTTTAAGACATTGTATCAAGCGATGAAAAAATGTGCTGAATAATAATATATATATATTTTTAAAATTACATTTATGTCCCATCTTTAATCCAAGGAGCTGAAACTGGCATACACACTTCTCCCTCTCTCTGCTTAATCTTAACAACAATACTGTGAGCTAAGTTAAACTGAGAAGATGCCAAATGGTCCAAGGTCAATCCGTAGGCTTCATGACTGAAGGAGGATTTGAACCCTGGTCTCCCATGTCCTAGTCCAACACTCTAACCACCATACCACACTGTGGCATGTAGTAAAGCAAACTGGGAGCATAGCAGAAGCAGACCTCGTGCCCACCCTATGCATGCTGGTTTATTTATTTATTATTAAATTTAGCTCCTTCCCTTCCTCTCAAAGGAGCCCACAGCAGCAAGTTCGCCAGACTTCGTACATGCACACACATAGCCTACACCTCTGCTTTTCAGTTGCAATTAGAAACCCTGTAGAAGTTACTATTGGGCTTCATTTTTACCAAACAACAGAGGAAACCCTCAAATAAAACCTAATGGTGCATGTCTTGGCACAACTGTGCAGTTGGCCTCAACTGCCTTGACTTGCTCACTCCCATTTCAAAGCAACGTTTCCAAGTGTTTTCCTGGAAAACATTCATTGTCAGGGCAGAAGCTATTTATAATCTGACAAACCATGTTTCTGGACAGATGACATCAAAAGTGGCCGATTGCCATGGGAGCAAACAGGTTTCTGAACACACATCGCAAAGACCATACAAAAGGAACGTTGTGCTTGACAAATCGTCCATTTCCGTATGGAAAGGCCCAAGTAAACCCACACAATGGCTTGCAGGCAGGCTGGTGGGAGGCACAGATCAAGAAACAGCTGCAGAGATATTTGCACGTAGACCCCGCTGCAAGAAACCTTTGTGGGGCCCTATGCTCTTGTCTACCTCAGTGGCCCCAGAGGTCTGGCACTCCTCATCAACCCCAAGGTACTCAGCTCCTGTTTACCTGTTGTGTGACTCATCTCATCACACCACCTCATTGAACCAGCGTGGTATAATGATTTGTTGGCATCCATCTGTCTTGAGAGACAATGGAGTGCATCTCCATTGTAAAGTAAAACCACTGGAGAATCACAGCACCTGCTGTGGCTGCAGAGACCGGTAATTTATAATTTCTGCTTCCTGTATTGTTTCTGCTGTGTTAGTAGCGCTAAAGCGACCTCGCTGGGGTGCAAGCCTGGGCTGTGTGTATGTAGGACTTCCAGAACATGCAGAGAAATGAAGAGGGTGTAGCAGAAGGGTGAGATTCCCCGGTTTCTTCAGCAGCCTGCCTCCACTCTGCCTCTTTACCCTCTTCTGCTTCTGCCTTTGATTCTGGACTGCTCTCTGCCACATACTCTTCCTGCTCACAAAACCCTGCTTCCAACACCTCCTCCTCCCACTCATTGTCGTCCTCCACCAATCCCCTGGCTCTGAGCCTTCTTCTTCTGGGGGTTCCTTTGTAGCTTCTCCAGCTGGTGCCTCCCACTCCTCCTGTGCATCCAGCCAGTCCATGATATTAGGAGTAAATTGGCTTTCTGAAATTAATGTGTGATTGTTTTATCCCACTTGTCTGTTAATGGGGTGTGCATGTCAATGCAATGAGGTAGGTCAGGCTGCGATGACAGTGAGTTGCACAAAGCCACCCATGGAGCTTTGTGGCTGAGCCACTGAGTGACTGAATCTTGGGATAGACTCCAGGATCAGAGATCTAAAATATTTGTCTGATAAATATATGATGGAGGGGGTCCTCCTCCAAGAACCAGTTGTACAGAACTGTTTTTTATTTCCTCTACTTCTGAGTTCACTCAGTGATGGATATTTCTATAGTAACAAACAGCTGTTGTCTTCTAAATAAAAAGGGGAAACCAATTAAGCTGATTTGCAGCTCCTGGCTTCAGTTCTCTTCTTACTACAGAGGCGCAGTTGACTTTTGTGGCATGCCTAAGCAATGAAGGGCAGAGGAAGGAAGCAGGTGATGCTGTGGTCTAAACCACTGAGCCTCTTGGGCGAGCTGATCGGAAGGTTGGCGGTTTGAATCCCCGTGATGGAGTGAATTCCCATTGCTCTGTCCCAGCTCCTGCCAACCTAGCAGTTCAAAAGCACGCCAGTGCAAGTAGATAAATAGGTACTGCTGTGGTGGGAAGGTAAACGGCTTTTCCGTGCGCTCTGGCTTTGTCACAGTGTCCTGTTGAGCCAGAAGTGGTTTAGTCATGCTGGCCTCATGACCCGGAAAGCTGTCTGTGAACAATCGCCGGCTTCCTTGGCCTGAAAGCGAGATGAGCGCTGCAACCAGTGCCGGATTTACGTATAAGCTAAACAAGCTATAGCTTAGGGCCCCACTCAGCAACAGTGTTTTGTGTTGTGTAGGCTCCTATTTGTTATGTGCAAATGGCTTTAGATACCTATTATGTCCATAAATCACCATATAGCATATTTGTTGTTTAGTTGTTTATTATTATTATTATTATTATTATTATTATTATTATTATTTCACCCTAATCAATGGAATTACAGTGGTACCTTGGTTCTCAAATGCCTTCGTACTCAAATGCCTTGGTTCCCAAACGCTGAAAACCCAGAAGTAAGTGTTTCGGCTTTCAAACATTTTTCGGAAGCCGAACGTCCAATATGCCTGCACCAATCAAAAGCCACACCTTGGTTTTCAAACATTTCGGAATGGATTACGTTTGAGAACCAAGGTACCACTCTATTTGGCGCTTTTGCTATTTATTTTGCGTTTTTGTTTTTGAGGCTTTTTCTGTTAATTTGTTTTTGTGTCTTATTTATTTTATAGTACAGTACATTGATTACTGCTTTCATTTTATGGATCAATGGTCTTGTTAGATAGGAAAATTCATATTAAATTGCTGTTTTAGGAGTTGTTTTTAAAAGTCTGGAACAGATTAATCCGTTTTGCATTACTTTCTATGGGAAAGAGCATCTTAGTTTTGGAACGCTTTGGTTTTGGAACAGGTTAAGTTTGAGAACCAAGGTGCCACTGTATGCAATATTGGCAAAACAGCCAGATCTGCTGCCACTGTGGATCCTGCCACCTGAAGCAGTCACTTCACCTTGCTTCATGGGTGGGTTGGCCCTGCTTAGATAAGCACTGAATTATATGACACTCACACCCCAGCAACACACATTCCCTGAAGGCTGTGCCTTACCTGAACAGCTCTAAGATGGATGGATTTGGGGGGACTTTTTTTCTAAAATATGTTTTGCAATAGGAAGTGAGAGCTGTATGGAAGTGAGAGCTGGACCATAAAGAAGGCTGATCGCCGAAGAATTGATGCTTTTGAATTATGGTGCTGGAGGAGACTCTTGAGAGTCTCATGGACTGCAAGAAGATCAAACCTATCCATTCTTAAGCCCTGAGCGCTCACTGGAAGGATAGATCATGAAGCTGAGGCTCCGATACTTTGGCCACCTCATGAGAAGAGAAGACTCCCTGGAAAAGACCCTGATATTGGGAAAGATGGAGGGCACAAGGAGAAGGGGACGACAGAGGACGAAATGGTTGGACAGTGTTCTTGAAGCTACCAGCATGAGTTTGACCAAACTGCGGGAGGCAGTGGAAGACAGGAGTGCCTGGCATGCTCTGGTCCATGGGGTCACGAAGAGTCGCACACGACTAAACAACTAAACAACAACAACCTGCTTTGAGCTTTTGCTCAATAACTAACAGTGAGATCTAAGTAGAAAAGAATGCTAAATAATAAAACATTTTTGACCATCAAGGGAATCCAGGCTTGGTGGTTCTATCAACAAAGGTGAAATTACAACAAAATCTCTTTCTGACAGGATTATTATAATCCCACCCATTCTATTTGCATCTTCCTTCACTTTATAGGGCATGTGCAGCTCTTGTGTGAATAGTTTCAATAAGTTGAGTAGCTGGCAAGGTAATATGTCCAGTCTATCCCAGCTGACTGGGCAACTGACTGGAAGAGATTTCCAAAAAGTTGCCAAAGGGAAGCAACAAATTTCCTTTGATTAGGGAAGTCCATCAAAAATTTGTTGTGAATTTCTCCTAAAGTGTACATTTTTAAAATTCTTGCACATGTTTGCAATGCAATTGTTTGCAATGCAATTGTGCCTGATATATGGCTGTTTTGCACATTACAGCACATCCATTAATATGCACACTTTACACACATATATGTACTTGGTTGGAGAAAAATTCACGGATTGCGAATTTTGAAATATATCTATGGTTTGCTTTGATTTTGTTTCGTAAAGAATGAATTAGAGAAGTTCACCTTTTATTGTGAACTAAATCAATTTATAGGGACGCGGGTGGTGCTGTGGGTAAAACCTCAGTGCCTAGGGCTTGCCGATCGCATGGTCGGCGGTTCAAATCCCCGCGGCGGGGGGTGAGCTCCCGTCCTTCGGTCCCAGCTCCTGCCCACCTAGCAGTTCGAAAGCACCCTTAAGTGCAAGTAGATAAATAGGTACCGCTTTATAGCTGGAAGGTAAACGGCGTTTCCATGTGCTGCGCTGGTTCCGGCTCGCCAGAGCAGCTTCGTCACGCTGGCCACGTGACCCGGAAGTGTCTCCGGACAGCGCTGGCCCCCAGCCTCTTAAGCAAGATGGGCGCGCAACCCTAGAGTCGGACACAACTGGCCCGTACGGGCAGGGGTACCTTTACCTTTACCTTTTAAATCAAATTTATCCCCCCTTCTTTACTCCTGTTGAGCAAACCACTGGCAAAACTCCCACTTGCAATTTGACCAGAGTGAATTTACACTTTTGTTACTCTTTGCTTGACAGGTTGTCTGAAAACCAATGAGGTACTTCTAGATGTGTGGAAAGATAACCTGTTTCGGATGACCTGAAGGCTCTGCATTTGTTGCATAACTAAAGACTCTACTTTTATGAAACACATTTATGTCAGTTGGTCACATTTCCTGTGATTATTTTAAAAAAAAAACGTTAGGTGGCAAAATGTTCACATTGTCATGCTATGGTTATATAAAAGTGTTAACTCTCCTTATAAGGCGTGGGATGCTTTTTCACCCTCTATAGTTGCTTGCACAGCAATTCGGATGGGAGAAACCTAAGTGGTTAAAAAAAAGAGCTGTTTATGGGTCTTCTGGTTTAGTAGCATGAGAATCCATATACAATGTAAAATAAACTGTTTTTGTTTGTTGCAAAGGTCAGATCAGCTCCAAATGTTATGCAATGTTGCGCATAAGGCTGTTCCAATATTTGTCCACAAATATATCTAAGTTTTCTGGAAGGTGCTTTCTCAGAGGAGCTAAAATGCTCACTGCATACTTTTACTTTTTAAAAAAGCCTTGCACAGTTTGGACCTCCTCTGAGCTAGCACTGTTGTTTTGCCTAGCCATCTTCCTTGCTTGAGTGATCCCAGCCAACCAGGGATCCTGTAATAAACGCAGTATCTGGTTATGTCAAAAAACCAAATCTGCTTGCCTACAAGGAAGACTACAAAGCAAATTCAGGGTCAGATCAGGAAGCATCGCCCTTACTCTTCATGGGTGCTGAGGATCAAGCCATCCACAACGCTTCTTGAAAATAACCCAGACCAAGGGTTATTGTTATTAATATTACAAATAATATTGCAAATTAGTGCATCCACTAGGATGGGGTTTCACATTGGCCCACAGAGCGAAACATATTAGACACTGCTGCAAGTAAGGATGTAATTCCATGATGATGTACTTGTGCAGCAGTGAAGGATTGCACCATTCAAATCCACAAAGCCTGCAAAGTCCATGCATCCTTGCTCAAACTCCAACTCTTCCCTGTGTCATGCGTTGTTGTTGCTGTGGATCTGCCCTTGTTGGACAGTCCCAGCCAATCAGAACACTGTGTGGGTGTGGCCGTGGGAGATTTAACTGTGGCACGGCCAGTCAGCACCCTCTCTTTCACCCCATCACCGGATCACCCACCCCATCCACCCTCTTTTCATGCTTTACTCCAATATGACCTTGCTATGGACAATTGTCAGTCACCATATTGTTGTGGCAGGATAGGAATTTCCCCACTTAGCAAATTGGCACCGGCCATTTGGTTTTTGCCTACCTAGTAGCAATCGTCACAACTTTTGTGAGGTTAGGCATTGGGTAAGCCTTTGTTTGTGTGGAGGGGAGGTTGTGGCCTTCGCTTGCCCCTCCTTAGTAAGGGTATCCTGTTAAAGGGATCCTGAGTGTTAATCCTGTCTGAAGCCTAGACGTGAGCTAGGTCCATGTCACATCCCCTATGGGGACCCTTCGGGGTGCCCCTATTTGATGTATATCATAGGGTGCCCCCATTGGTGGTTTACCTTTAAGTGGACTCCCTGCAGACACGCAGGAGTCAAGATATAACCTGGCTTCACCCAATGCCTAAGCCAAAGCGCTCACATCTGTAACCAATAAAGTTGTGGCGTATTTGAACCATTGAACCAAAATACTTCACGTCCGTGTGCTTTGTTGTTGTCCTGGGAACTTTGTGGCGCAGGTGCCTTGGCACACAAGGGCTCCTGGGATTACACTTGCAAAAGCTCATGGGATTGCTAGGTGCTGTTTTTGTGCTGCTTTTCCCCTTTCTGCTCTCTTTCAGAGGTATCTGAAGACGTGTTCATGCACACGAAAGCTTATACCCAGAACAAACTTAGTTGGTCTCTTAGGTGCTACTGGACAAAGTGTTTTGTGTTGTGTAGGCTCCTATGATGTAAGTAATGGGCCCTGCCTGCTGGCCTGCTCCCCCAAATATCACTGGTTTGCTCTTTTCTATATATAGGGTGCCTACATTCTGCATGTGTAAATGGCTTTAGATACCTATTAGGTCCATAAATTACCATATAGTATATCTTCAACAGAAAAAACAGCGACACAGGGATGCGGGTGGCACTGTGGTCTAAACCACAGAGCCTAGGTCTTGCCGATTGGAAGGTTGGCGGTTCGAATCCCCGCAACGGGGTGAGCTCCCGTTGTTCGGTCCCAGCTCCTGCCAACCTAGCAGTTTGAAAGCATGTCAAATGCAAGTAGATAAATAGGTACCACTGTGGTGGGAAGGTAAACGGCATTTCTGTGTGCTGCTCTGCTTCGCCAGAAGCGGCTTAGTCATGCTGGCCACATGACCCGGAAGCTGTCTGCGGACAAACGCCGGCTCCCTCAGCCAGTAAAGTGAGATGAGCGCCGCAATCCCAGAGTCGTCCGTGACTGGACTTAACGGTCAGGGGTCCCTTTACATTCTGCATGTGTAAATGGCTTTAGATACCTATTAGGTCCATAAATTACCATATAGCATATCTTCAACAGAAAAAAACAGGGACAATTTGTTATTGACAAAGGACAGCTGGACATATAAAGGGCCCCATTACCTTCAGTAGCTTAGGCCTCATGAAACCCAAATCTGCCCTTACATGCATGGAATAGTCATTGCTGGTAAGCAACTCTCTTGAGAGGAAAACCAGGAAACCTCTTTCTACGGGGTTAGACCCTTTGGTCTACTGTATCTAACTCAGCATTGTCTCCAAAACTTCGCAGTGGGAGCACACTGAATGTGGACTAAGGTCTTCCTTCACGTGCCACCCCCCCCCCCGTGCCACCCTCAAAACTAGTAACAAATGAGTTGTCACGTAGCCAATCAGATCTTAACTTTTCTGTTGAAATCAATCACATTTAAAAGTGCTCAACTTTGACTGGATTTGTGCCTATTGTGTTACCACAATAATAAGACATTTGATCTACACAGAGTATTATACTTCATTCGCAGTCATTATGCAGCACAGTTTCCATTGGACCCACCAGAAGCGTTCGAGTTGACTCGAAGCCAAGTCCCTTTTTGAGACAAAAGCAGGCATTATGTAGATTGTTTCAGTTCAAAGGCAACCTTCCCTGTTTAGGGAGCTAACGATCGCTTCAAAGGTTTTGAAGTTTAACTTAGCTCAAACATGCTAAGCTTAACTGACAGCTTCCTCTGCAAACAATCGGTTCAATTGCTTTCCCTGACCTGCTTTTGGTGGTTCGTGTAGAAAACGGATCACAGAATCATCCATTTGTGCTGCTTCTTCACAAACTGTTCACCAAATTGGGATGTGTTAAGAGGTATGAGCACTTAAACAATATCTATTATTTATTTATTTAACAAAATTTATATATTGCACATAAAACCACTAAGTGGTGATGCCAATCAATATTCCATTATTGCATCCATCAAAATTTATTTGCACTGTTGAATTTATCTTAAAGTTGATATCATCATCATCATCATCATTATTATTTCTACCCTGCCCATCTGGCTGGGTTTCCCCAGCCACTCTGGGCAGCTTCCAACATAAGGTTAAAAATGCATTAAAACATCAGTCTTAATGAGGTCCAGCACCGAGGGCCTTCTGGCGGTTCCCTCGCTGCGAGAAGCCAAGTTACAGGGAACCAGGCAGAGGGCCTTCTTGGTAGTGGCACCCGCCCTGTGGAACGCCCTCCCACCAGATGTCAAAGAGAAAAATAACTACCAAACTTTTAGAAGACATCTGAAGGCAGCCCTGTTTAGGGAAGTTTTTAATGTTTAATAGGTTTATTGTATTTTAGTGTTTTGTTGGAAGCCGCCCAGAGTGGCTGGGGAAACCCAGCCAGATGGGCGGGGTATAAGTAATAAATTATATTATTATTATTAGTCATTAAAAACTTCCCTAAACAGGGCTGCCTTCAGACGTCTTCTAAATGTCAGATAGTTGTTTATTTCTTTGACAGCTGATGGGAGGGCATTCCACAGGGCGGGTGCCACTACCAAGAAGCTCCTCTGCCTGGTTCCCTGTAACAGAAGGCCCTCAGTGTCCGGCTTGAACGATGGGGGTGGAGACGCTCCTTCAGGTATACTGGGCAGAGGCAAGGTTTGTAAATATGGTGGTGGAGACATGGAGAGACACATACGCTACTGAAAAAGGTCATCAGCAAAACTGACCTCATTTCACACAATGCCCTGTTTTAGGGGGAACATCTTGCCATAGCAAACACAGAAATACAGTGGTACCTCGGGTTAAGTACTTAATTCGTTCCGGAGGTCTGTTCTTAACCTGAAACTGTTCTTAACCTGAGGTACCACTTTAGCTAATGGGGCCTCCCGCTGCCGCCGCACCACCAGAGCACAATTTCTGTTCTCATCCTGAAGCAAAGTTCTTAACCTGAAGCACTATTTCTGGGTTAGCGGAGTGTGTAACCTGAAGCGTATGTAACCTGAAGCGTATGTAACCTGAGGTACCACTGTACAACTGGATGTTTTCACCACTCTCTGCATGTCCCTTGGAAAAATCTCCAAAAGCAGGGCCATTTTCATTTTGCCTTGACCCAGCTGTTTGCACACAGTGCACAACAGCTGACTAAGTTACGTCCCAGCCCCACGTATGAGATTCCCATTCAAGCCCCAAAGTCCCTGACAAGTGCAGCTGTCTATGCTTGTAGAAAAACCTCTCCCTTGCCCATTATGGAGACTTGATACCATTGTATCATGCTACACTACACATCAGATCTAATTTTTTTTATTGCCAGAAAATGCTCTGCTTCAGCACGTGGTTCAATTATTTCCATGTCAAAGCATGACTTAATCGATTTCGTTTATGCTTATAGAAAATATGAGCCCTCTCTGTCCCCGGGGGAGCAAATCAAAACCTTAGAATGAAGCGACAGGGCCGTATTTCAACAGATATCATATTAAAGCAGAGTTATATGGGCCTTTGGAGGGTGGAAGGGTCTTGCTATGATAAATGACCAGCCTTTTTAAACTGTCTGTTTCCAGGATCATTCCAGCACTCATGTGACTGCACTGTTCTTTGTCTCATTTAATTTTGACAGGAAATATTTTGGGTCAGCTATGTGTAGTTTATAAGGCCTCTTCAGACTTGGTCCTTTGGAGGGAAGCTGTTTATACAATGCTAGAGCATTATTATCACTGAGGATAGCAACTCAATGGGGGGAAAAGAAGGCTAAAAGCAGTCCCTTTTTCCTAAAAATAATAATAAATGTTTAGGGGTACTCTCATTTTGACTCAAGAAAATCACCATTTTATAGCTCAAATCGGGGGAAATAAATACAGTAAAAGGACAAAAGTACAAAGATTCACAAACTGTTTAGGGGTATGGGTACCCCTCTGTCCCCCCAGAAAAAAGCACTGGCTAAAAGTATCCCCTCCCGTAGTGTAGGGACACGGAGCTTGTGGCCCTCTAGATGGATAGCTCAGTTGGTACAGTCTGAGGCTCTTAATCTTAGGGTTGTGGGTTTGAGTCCTGCCCAGGGCAAAATGTTCCTGGGTGGAATCTACACACATACCAAAAAAAAGTTCTGAAAATGCTTTTCTTTTTTTTTTAAAAAAATATACATTGAGTTTTCCATAAGGTTCACCATAGCCATCTAGTGTCACATTGTATATTGCACTTAAAGCACACTTAAAACGTTTTATTTGCCGCTGTATACCTGAGTCCCTGCATTGCAGGGGGATGGACTAAATGACCAGAAATCCCTCTACAATTCTATTATTCTATGTTGTTCAGCTATGGTCACATTTGTGCCACTGTAATGTCACTTTAAACAGTCATGGCTTGCCCCAAAGAATTCTGGGAGCTACAGAAGAGGAATTGATTGTTAAATGATGCTGGAAATTGTAGCTCTGGGAGTTGAATAGGGGTCTCCTCATCATTCTCAGCACCCTTAGCAAACTACAGCTGCCATAATTCTTTGCAGGAAGCCATGATAGTGCTTTAAATGTATGGTGTGAATGTGGCCTACAGCTCCAATCCACCCTGATGACTGGCCTTGGGCTGATGGGAGTTAACTGTTGGTGTTCTCTGCCCTCTTGTGTGGTGTTTAACTTCAGATCATGTGAGAGAGGTTTGTTGTTGTTGTTTAGTCATTTAGTCATGTCCGACTCTTTGAGACTCTCAAGAGTCTCCTCCAGCACCATAATTCAAAAGCATCAGTTCTTCGGCAATCAGCCTTCTTTATGGTCCAGCTCTCACTTCCATACATCACTACTGGGAAAACCATAGCTTTAACTATATGGACCTTTGTCGGCAAGGTGATGTCTCTGCTTTTTAAGATGCTGTCTAGTTTGTCACCGCTTTTCTCCCAAGAGAAGTTGTTCAGTTACAAATCGCCATCTTGGGGAGTTGGTCTTTGAGGCTTTCTCTGGAAGCCACAGAGCACAAAGGAGGTCATAATGAGGTCTCTCCTGAAGAGAAAACAGCTCCCAGCTAATGAAGGTTGTGGGGAAAGTGAGACGTTTGATTTAAGTCTGTTTGGAGTTATTTCAGTTTCGTAAGAAGACGAACCTGTGCTCACATAATATTATACAATTTTGCATGCAATCCCTACAACAACACTGTGAGGAAGGTTAAACTGAGAGGCCCCAAGGTCACCCTGTGAAATTCATGGCTGAGAGGGGATTTGAACCCTGGTCTGCATGGTCCTAGTCTGACACAATATCCACTACACCACCCTGGCTTTCTTTAAATGCATTTTCAGTATATGGTGTGGATGTGACCTGAGGGAAAACGTGTCAGAGCAAAGCCAGGAGCAGAAAACCAGGAGCCAGGAGTTGTGCCATTATATCAACAATGGGCAAGCAATGGTTCAAGCCAGGAATCAGAGCCAAGGAACAAAGCCATGAGTCAACGCAAGCCGAGATGCAAACTGAAACATACTAGAGCTAGCTGTTGGCCTGGCAAAACACCCAGCCTGAAGAGGAAACCCTTTATATATCTAATACTCTCTAGAAGGACCCATTGACCAGCCTGAATTGGAAAGGCCAACCCAAAGCCTGGAGAAGGTTCTACACCTTTGGAGAAGACTTTACTGGTGGCTTTTCACAGAGAGCAAGGGTTCACCATCCTATCCTCATTGTCTCCTGGCAAGAGAGGAAAAAGAGAGGCAAGGAGAACAAGGATGTGGGGTGGGGGAATAAGAGGAGGTTGAAACAATGAATATATGAGGGAAATGTGGAAGCTGGTGTGGCGTAGTTGTTAAGAGCGTTGGAATAGGACCTGCCAGGGTTCAAATCCCCATCAGCCACAAAGCTCATTGGGCGTCCTTGGGCCTGTCACTCCCTCTCAGCCTAACCTACCTCACAGGGTTGTTGTGAAGGTAAAATGGAGAGGGAGGGAAACCATGTATTCCACCTCGAGCTCCTTACCAACCAACCAAACAAACAAAAAATATACATGGTAAAGAAATTGAAGGATGTTGGGGTCTTGCAGGTTGGGGTACAAATGTGTTTTGGGTTTGCGTGTTGGTGAGATCTCAGCTTTAAAAAAAAGAGCTCCACAAGGCACATGAACACACCTAGGTGCTGGACTGAGCAGGGGAAGCATTTGTGCTTCCTCATCTAAGTTATGGATGCACATGCAGAATCCTGCGTGAGGTGAACCTTCCTAGGGAAGACGGGGGAGCAGGCGTCTATGGTTCTATGATTCCACATGCATGTTGTCACTATGAATGAGGCACGAGATGGCAAAGTGGTATGAATGAGGTAAACTGAGAACCTATTATGCATGGTTTGATCGGCAGGAATGGATTGCAGATTTTGGCATTTGGTATACAAACACACACACACACACACACACACACACACACACACCATTTTCCTATTTCCACCCTTAGAAACTCAAGCCCAAGCAAAATTTATTGTTTGTCTTTTTCACCAGAATTAGCAAAATCCGCTAGATGGCAGCACACCCTAAAATACTCATTGCCAGCCTCTTTCCTGTATATTGACTCGGCCCCATGCCCCCACCATAATTGTACTACTGTATGGAGCAGGGGTCAGCAAGCTTTTTCAGCCGTGGGCCAGTCCACCGTCCCTCAGACCATGTGGTGGGCCGGACTATATTCTGAAAAAAATATATGGTCTGTTTTGTTCTGTAAAAACGCTCTGCTCTTT
Organism: Podarcis siculus; assembly: GCA_034642415.1. Classification (NCBI taxonomy): domain Eukaryota; kingdom Metazoa; phylum Chordata; class Lepidosauria; order Squamata; family Lacertidae; genus Podarcis; species Podarcis siculus. The sequence continues at coordinate 14,938,118 of JAXCMG010000039.1, forward strand.
AGGCATGCAATGTGCAGGGAAGTGGGTTGGTTGTACAAGAGTGTTTAACCCGCTTTAATTGCATATTCAGACCCAGAAACCTCCCCCCTAAATCAATTCACACTTGACTCAAATTTTTGGTTTGGTTTTTGGCAGAATTTAGGCCACAACTTTATTGATTACAGCAAGTGAGTGGTAGCATAGGCTCTGGTTCGACTAACTCCCTGCCATGGAGGTAGCGCTGACCCAGGGAACCAGCATAGGTCAGCCAAGGGTGAACACCTGGATAAGCAGAAAGCTGGGAATGGGCTAACTCCGCCACCCAAATGTCCCCCTGGACTCAGGCACGGGCACAACCCCCTCTCAGGGGTTGACCAAACCATCGAGTCTCTGGATTCCTTTAATGGAATACCCTTCACATAGGGACGGCGAGAGCGTTCTCCCATCCCTATCACCTGAACCAGAGCCTATCTGCAACCTTACAAGTTGTAACGATTTGCTACGCGGCAGGCGAAACTCAAATGGCAACAGCCAATCAGCTAAGTGGGGAAAATTCCTGCCGTGTCCCTGTCCCAATGACAGACGACACACGACGGCATAGTAAGGTCAAGCGCAACAAGACCTAAAAGTAGGGAGAGGTGGGCGGGTGTTCCGAATGCATGTGCCGAAAGAGAAAGCTCTGGGTCACGTGCATGGGCATAAATAGGTCCCTTGAACTGTTTGGACTGCGTCCCATTGGCCAGATTGCACCCAGCTTCGAGGGACCTACCAACTGGGTGTTGTGGCTTACCAAATGTACCCACCCACAACAGGGTGTCGGTTGTCCAGGTCTCACCACGATATGTGCCCTCTTTAAGGGAGGACCCAATCTGCACAATCTGACACAGCTTTATGACTCCTGCCAGAAATTAGGTATATAAATACCTTAAATAAAATGAAATGAATGAATTTGCTGGTATGCGACTGAATCCCATCTGAAAATAGCGGAAGTCTGAAAACACGCCCTCAGTGTACAGTATTTGAGCCTGCTTCGTTCTGTTGCGGCTGACTAAACTGCAAGCGACACAAAGCTATTCCTGGAATGAAATAACAGGTGAGAATTAGTCACTTCCACCCCACCACTGGCGATAAACAAGCGATGCTTATGAGCTCATGCTGTCCTAGGCAAGCCGAGTCATGAAGCCTAACTAGAAGATAAACCGGTAGCTCCCACTTCTGACCCAGAGTGTCCGGTTTCCTTCTTTGTTCTCATAACACCCCCTGAAATAAACTAGCCAAAACCAAGGCAGCTGGACTATTTTGAGCTTATGAAAGGGAGAGAGCGTCCAGAAATAGTGTCAAATAGATATCGCAGCTTCTTCTCCTTGCGTCTCGTTTTATAGGCATTGCTGGCAAGATTTCTAAAATGGCCGCCTTCGCATATGAGAAAGCTGGCTTATATCAACTTAGATCATTGGTCCTTCTAGCTCAGTGCTGTCTGCATTAACTGATAGTGGAACTCCATCCAGGGTTTCAAACAAGAGTCTTTCCCAACCTGGAAATGCTGGGGCTTTTGCTCGAGACCTTCTGTGTGCAAAGGCTCATGCTCTGTCAATCTTTCCGCAAGCCTGTGTATATTTGCTGAGCCACCTTGACAGCCTCCTGGAGAATCTCATCTTTAAAAGTTGGCTTTTTAAAGGAACAGAGGCCAACATTTCAGCAGGACTCGAACATTCCATGATTTTTGTCTTGAGTAAAAACGAGGAACCACTTTTTTGTGCAGGAAAACTGTTTCCTTTGAGGAAATTAAAACAAAAGTAAATTGAAGGCCAGAAAACATAGCTTCTGTATTTATTCAAAGCTTCTGTATTTATTTAAGACAATTCTAAGACAATTTTCACCTTTTAGTCAACCCTTATAATGATTTTATTTTAAAAAAACACTAAAAGCACAAGAACCAAAACAGGACTGATAGTAGCCACATATGAACCAACATCAAGCATAAGGGATGATTCACACTTGTGTTTAGGATTTGCTTTAGTCAGATGCTACTGTACATCTATTATATAAAGTGCATGATTTAGAATGAGCTTTCCCCACTCTGTACTCATGCACAGAGGCAAGGTCCCAATCCATTTTTGATTGCCAGTGGTAAAGGTAAAGGTAAAGGACCCCTGGACGGTTAAGTCCAGTCAAAGGCAACTATGGGGTTGTGGTGCTCATCTCACTTTCAGGCCAAGGGAGCTGGCGTTTGTTCACAGACAGCTTTCTAGGTCATGTGGCCAGCAGGACTAAACTGCTTCTGGTGCAATGGAACACCGAAACCAGAGCAGTGCATGGAAACGCCATTTACCTTCCCGCTGGTGTGCTTTCGAACCGCTAGGTTGGCAGAAGCAGGGGCAGAGCAACGGGAGCTCACTCCGTCGCGGGGATTCAAACTGCTGACCTTCTGATCAACAAGCCCAAGAGGCTCGGTGGTTTAGACCACAGTGTCACTCACGTCACTAATAATATATTATCAGTGGTACATATGTTATGGAGAAAGTCAATGTACACGTGTGACATTCACAGCTGCTGCATCATAAACTACAACTCACTGAGTAGATGATACTGACTCTAGTGGTGATGAATAAAATAAACAAAAATTGCGTAACTCCCAGTAGTGATGTATGGAAGTGAGAGCTGGACCATAAAGAAGACTGATAGCCAAAGAATTGAATTATGGTGCTGGAGGAGACTCTTGAGAGTCCCATGGACTGCAAGAAGATCAAACCTCTCCATTCTTAAGGAAACCAGCCCTGCGTGCTCACTGGAAGGACAGATCCTGAAGCTGAGGCTCCAGTACTCTGGCCACCTCATGAGAAGAGAAGACTCCCTGGAAAAGACCCTGATGTTGGGAAAGATGGAGGGCACAAGGAGAAGGGGAAGACACAGGACGAGATGGTTGGGCAGTGTTCTCGAAGCTACAAACATGAGTCTGACCAAACTGCGGGAGGCAGTGGAAGACAGAAGCGCCTGGCGTGCTCTGGTCCATGGGGTCACGAAGAGTCGGACACGACTAAACGACTAAACAACAACAACATGCTGGAAATGCCAGGACATGGAAGAAGTGTGTGTGTGTGTGTGTGTGTGTGTGTGTGTGTGTGTGTGGTAGGAATGCAAAGAAGCAAAACATAAGGGAGAAACAAATAATGCAAGAACAACACAAGAAGAGGTTGGTGGATCAGGCCAATGGCCCATCTAGTCTAGCATGCTGTTCTCACAGTGGCTGACTGGATGCCTGCAGAAAGCATGCAAGCAGGCAGGATACGACCGCAACAGTCCTCTCCCCTCCTGCGGTTTTCTGCAACTGGTATTTGAAAGCATAATGACTCTGGCAGTGGAGGCAGAACAAAAGAGACAAATAGAGAGGATTCTAGGGTATTATATTTTGCCGCAGCCCATGTTTTTCTTGTTGGATTACATGGCTGGCCTATTTAAGCAGAAACATACAAAAATTGGCTGCGGATACAATAGCTGCCCCTAGGATCATATAAGCAGAAAAATGAAGGTTGTCAATAACACCATCTCCTTACGATCAGTCAGAGAAAACATGGGAATTTCCCTAGATGGCCAAAGCTGTTGGATTTAAAGGAAGAAGATGACAGCAATATGAATTCATAATATACCAGAGCTCTTTTACTGAATATTGCAAGAAAAAATGGAGTCCACTATATTCAAATTATGTTTTGGAAATATTCCACTGCAGACTTTCTTAAGTTTGGATTCTGATATTAGTTTGTTGGTGGGGCGTGCATATATATATTCTTATGTTTGCTTGTTACTAAGGGCTTAATAGCACTTACATTTGCATAGTTATATGTAAGCTTTGTGCTAAGGCTTGGGGTTTGTGGATTTTGGCTGTTTCGTCTCTGCATGTTCACTTTATAGTTCATAAATAAAATTTATGAGAAGGGGAAGATGGAAGAGGAGGAGGGTAATTCATATTTTTCCTGATTACACATTTTTGCATGCAATTCCCTCTAATACAAAGCATTTATATATGCTCATTTCACTAATATGAATTTTTATGTGCTCCTTCCTCTGATGCATTTTTGTACGTATTAATTGGCTGGAAAATTGCATCGCAAAATTCAGAGAAGTGCAGATTTCAAAGGATGGCTGTGTTTTGGTTCATGTATTGTTTAGGAAAGTGCGAATTGGTTAAGGTCAACTTTAAATGAGAACCAAAGTGATTTTCGCCCCTTCTTTAATTCAAAGTGAACCCTATTGGTTTGGGGTGTATAAAGTTCCAGCTACACAATGCTTGGAGAATTCCTCTTAATTTATTTCGTAACACAACAGAGTGTCTCATACTTTATATCCCAACCAGTCCCTGAACTCTTATCAGCAGGTCCATTCCATATGATGAAGAAATCAGGCCGTTACCATGGAGGGACACACCTTTTGGAAAAAAAAACCTCCTCTTCTATATCAGAAAGGCACTATCCCTGTTCCAATTCTGGTGCCTTTCAAAGACCTTCCAGTGGAGACTTTTGTATCTGTATAGGATTTGAAATTGTTTTCATTGCTGTTGTCATTTTACTGTTAATCGCTTTGAGATGTTTCCGTGGGGAGCGATTCCAAAAAAACCAACACAAATAAATAAATAAAACCATTTTATTTAACAGCCATGGATAAATGAATGGATGTAAATCATCCCATAATCTCCTACCTGTTAAAAAGTCAAAACTGGAACCTGGAGCTTCAGCTTTTTGTATGAAAAGGATCTGAGGGCATCCAACATTCCGACTTTCCAATAATAACATACTGTTGCGGTCAAGTTTTTTTTTTGTTTTTTTGTTTTTGGACCTCATCTATATTGGCTTTTATCCTATAAGAGGATGTGGGGGAAACATTCAGAGAGGTTCCCACAGTCCTCTGAAAGCAGAAACATCTGTTGAAGTGATGAACAGCTTGTCTCCTGATCCCGGCAGCAAGAATGACTGCGGCCGACCTGGTTTGTACTTAACCACTAAAGAGGATCACTGATCAGTGAAAACATTGGAAGCAATGACTGAACAGCTTTTCCCTGACTGCATATAAGCTCAGGTTTTTTTCCTTAGTTGTACACAGCAAAAGCAGTGATGATAGGCAAGAGACAGTGGACCAGTTCACATGTATGCAAATATTTTGGGAGAGGAGAGAGACCACAAACAGGCTCACAGCCAAGCAACGTTCACATGGAGGCACTTTTTCTTCTGAAAACCAGCAAAATCTGAATAACCTTAGAGCTTAAAGCAGATATGATGACTACGGGCCCCATTTCCTCTGTCTACCTATGCGCTTCATTCATATTTAAAGCAAGGGATGGGGAGGTCTAATTTCAGCACCCAAAGGGGTGAATGGGTTAGCACCCCCTGAAAACTCACCCCTACCTGCCACTCTGTGGTTGGTTGCTCAATGTGTTTTTCTTCCAACCTGACTTGGTGGAGTCAGGTGAACTGTTAAGAGGAGAAAGGGGGAGGGTCTAGCTCCTGTCCCCCACATGCTCTTCCTGATATTGAAATTAGCCTCCCTATCGTCCAATGACAAACCTAGACAGCATCTTAAAAAGCAGAGACATCACCTTTCCAACAAAGGTCCGTATAGTTAAAGCTATGGTTTTCCCAGTAGTGATGTATGGAAGTGAGAGCTGGACCATAAAGAAGGCTGATCGCCGAAGAATTGATGCTTTTGAATTATGGTGCTGGAGGAGACTCTTTGAGAGTCCCATGGACTGCAAAAAGAACAAACCTATGCATTCTGAAGGAAATCAGCCCTGAGTGCTCCCTGGAAGGACAGATCCTGAAGCTGAGGCTCCAATACTCTGGCCATCTCATGAGAAGAGAAGACTCCCTGGAAAAGACCCTGATGTTGGGAAAGATTTAGGGCACAAGGAGAAGGGGACGACAGAGGATGAGATGGTTGGAGAGTGTTCTCAAAGCTACCAGCATGAGTTTGACTAAACTGCGGGAGGCAGTGGAAGGCAGGAGTGCCTGGCGTGCTCTGGTCCATGGGGTCACGAAGAGTCAGACACGACTAAATGACTAAACAACAATCGTCCATTTTATATGTTAACAGAGCAGGCACATGAGCGGCAAACATGGCCTCTGTCACATCCCATTGCCTTCTTAGTAGTCAATAAGGGGTTCTGTCAATTGCAGAAATCACAATGGATATGTGCCCAGCTCATAGATGGAAATACATCTAGGGTCCTCCTTTTCAATGACTAAAAAATATGGTTAAGGAAAGACATGGGATAGGACAGTGGCCTATAAAATTAAGCACGGCTTGGCAAAATGGAGAAAGCAACATTTTCTCCCTCTCCCATAACGCTAGAACTTGTAGGACTAACTTCAGGGATTCAAGTCTCACACCATGAGGAACATAGGAAGCTGCCTTATACGGAGCCAAAGCATTGCTCCATCTCACTGAGTATTGTCCACACTGACTGGGTGGCATTCCCAGACCTGCCAGGAGCTGCCAGGACCTGAACCAGGGAAATTTGCACTTAAATGTTGGTGCATTTTCATGATGGCTTCCTATTTTAAAAAAATGAACTGATTTGGAAATGTTGAGAACTGAATATTGGAAAACCGTGTAAGGGAGAGAAACGGATGGATAGAATCCATTTCAGAAACTATCTGAAATGGATAGAATTACCCATCCCTGTTTTCAGTAGAGGGGAAGAGCTGGAGGGCTCAGGAGGAACAGCCAATGCAACTCTCAGCACCTGACCCCTGAGATGGTCACTTCACTCTGCCTAATGGTAAAGGGAAAGGGAAAGGGAAAGGGACCCCTGACCATTAGTTCCAGTCGCGGATGACTCTGGGGTTGTGGCGCTCATCTCGCTTTATTGGCCGAGGGAGCCGGAGTACAGTTTCCGGGTCATGTGGCCAGCATGACTAAGCCGCTTCTGGCGAACCAGAGCAGCGCTCGGAAACGCCGTTTACCTTCCCACCGGAGTAGTACCTATTTATCTACTTGCACTTTGACGTGCTTTCAAACTGCTAGGTTGGCAGGAGCAGGGACCGAGCAACGGGAGCTCACCCGGTCGCAGGGATTCGAACCGCTGACCTTCTGATTGGCAAGACCTAGGCTCTGCCCTTGCCTAATGGTAGAGCTGGCCTTAAAGGTATAGTCTAAGGCAGTGTTTCCCAACCTTGTTTTTGGACTATGATTCCCATTGTCCCAGACCGCTGGTCTTGCTAGCTGGGGATGATGGGAGTCATAATCCAAAAACAGCTGGAGACCCAAGGTTGGGAAACACTGCTCTAAGGCATAGCAAAGTAGAATATAAATATTTTAAATTTTAAAACTTATTACACCTTTTTAAAAAAAACACAGCAAATCGAACTGTTCTGGGCTCCCCTTTACCCAGAGTTCTGACATTCTAGTTTAAAACATCTCCAAATCGAAGTGGCATATTTCTCTAGTTCATTCAGGCAGCGATCGGGTGTTGTGCTCATGAGGAGTTAAAAGGAGACCACCATATCTGCTTCACCTGTGACCTGAACTTAATCAATCATACATATCCAGAGAGGAAAGGCCAGTGCATTGACCCATTACGCTACCTAGGGCCCTTCAAGTATTTTACATGGGAAATCCTGCTGGAATGAACTCTTTAGGAAAAAGCGGGATATTTGTAGACCAGATTCCCCTGCAAGCAGAGATCCCTAGCATTCATTTCCTCTTCTATGGTGGTGCTTCTATAAAGGGGCATCCCAAAATGAAATGGTAAGCAAAAGCAGGAGGAGAAGGACTCCTAAAAATGCACAAGAGAGGGGGAAAGAAATTGATCTTATTCTCCACTGGCATCAAACCACGCTGTGGGCAAGCTCCCATTTTCCACATGTGTAGATTTTGGCAGATTTCATTAAAAAATGCAAAAAGAAAAAAGTTCAAAAATGACAACAACAAAGCTCAACTTTTGTGTCCGAATTTTCACTTTTTGAAATATGGCAGCCCTACTTGTCAAATCATTTGTCAAACCATCGCAAGAGGTGTTGGAATTTTGGGAGGCTGGATAGTTACAATGGTCTTGGTGGGGGGGTGCACATTTTTATTCTTATTTATTTATGATTATTACTTTTTCTTCATAACAACAACAACAACAACAACAAATACAAAGAAAGAAGGATACTGAACACCAGAGACTGGGGGCTCATGTCTGAGGCAATGGATGGATGGCACTTCTTTGTCACACATAGCAAAGGGAAGGGCATTCCACAGCACAGGGTAATGGTAGAAAATCCCGCTTTCTGATCACTGCCCTTTGATATTCTGTAGGATGCTGCACCGTGGGTTGAATTTCCCCTACAGAGCTATTATACAAGGCAGGTGGTCTTTCAGGTACAGTTTCACTCAAAATTAAGTGGGCCAATGTTTCTCAGAGGAGAAGTTCCCGAGGGGAAGAAGCAACTATTGGAGAGTTTTTCCTCCTTTCCCTTGGAATATTCGGCAAATAACCCTCTCACTTTACCACCCACAAATAGCGTGGGCAATCTGGCGAGGCCACTTCTGCTCAGCTCTAATCTGAAACAAGGCCTTCCTTTCCAACAACTCATACTCTTAGAGAAGGGTAATAGCTCAGTGCTTTGCATGTACAAGATCCCAGGGATCTCCAGATAGGGCTGTCAGAGATCCCTGCCTAAAACTCTGGAGACCTGCTGCCAATCATTGTGGCCAATACTGAGGTAGATGGACCAAAGGGTCTGACCCAGGAGAAAGCAGCTTCCTATAACCCGATGTTCTCAATCTCAGCATATGGATTGAGGGAAACCTGTGTTCATTCCAGCCCAGTAGTATCTGCTCTGACTGCCAGCAGTATGGTGCGTGCAAATTATGTTCCCCGCCAGTGAATTCAGGTTCCCTCAACGCCAGTTGATCTCTCCCTCTTTCTCTAATAACACAACAAATGAACGACAACAGAAGTGTTCTGCACAGCACCGCAAGTTTCCCTGGTACAGAAATCTCTTCCCATCTCTGTGTCGTGATCCAAATTTCCTATGCTTGATGAATACCAGAATCCTCTCCCCACCCACCCAAACATCTTGGGATCCATTTTGAAAAAGGGTGAGAAAAGGGACACATTTCTCATTTGACCTTGAATTCCTTCTTCGTCTGCGTCTCCCCCCTCCCCACCCACCCTTTCAGAAAACTGCACGTCCTGCTTTATTATTAACAGAACAAAGTTCAGAGCGAAAGGGGGGGGAGAGAGACAAGGAAATTTGATAGATGACAGCAAGAGGATTGTGTCTAAACACATAATAACTTCAAGCAAAGATGTGGCCAGAAATCAGAAAGAGAAGGCAGGAAATGGAAAGATGCATATTCCATTCTCTTTCCACATGCCTTAGGTTTTCTATCAAACTTCAGAGAGTCGTTGGTTTTGTTCTCACGGTGCAGTTGTTGAGGCCTTACTGACAATGATTGTGAGGTTGGATTCACCAAAGGCCCAATTCTGCAGCCAGGGTCACATGTAATCCCAGTAAGAGATAGGATTGGTGCATAAAACGCTATTTCCTACCGTGGTTTGGTTGCACAGGATTGGAGCATTGTTGTTTCCCACACTGAACAGGATTCATAATCAAGAATGTCAGGCATGGGGTAAGGATGGATTTGGACAATAAACCTTTGAATATCTTCAAGCAATTTGGAGAACTTCCTTGAGAATATGTAATCTTCCAATTAATTTCAGGCTTAACTCTGGAATGTGTGCATTATCAACCAAATATTTGGCACGTGAGCCCTTAAAGAGAAGCCGCTATGACCCAGGAGGCTGGTTCCTGGAGATGTGTGGCTTGCCTGGAGAAGATGTTCTTATGCCCTGCAAGCTCACAGGCCTCATCGGTAATAAAGTTTGTTCTACCGCCAGCTCAGCTCCTAGTGAGTTCCTACATGAAGGGCAGAACACAACACAAATTCCACTTATTCGCCAACCCTCATGCCTATGGATCAAAAAGGAGATCCAAAGTTAAAAAATGCATATTGCCATGCATCTTAGATTGACCATGGAATTCTGAAGCACACTTATTATTATTATTATTATTATTATTATTATTATTATTATGTCCAGTTCATTAGACCAAGAAGGAGAATTGTGGCTGTATGTTCCCTCCTCTCTTTTCTCACACACCCTAATATAATACTTGTGTTTGCTTAACCACAGTTTCCTGTTACATCCAAACCAGGAGACTGTGGTTTGTACTTCAAACTGTGTACTTCAAACCACAGTGGGTGACTTTTTTTGTTTTTTGTTTTCTCTGCTGTTGTTAACTGCCTCTGTTTGGGTATTGGTGAATTTAACGTTTGTTTTTTAGGTTTGGTTGTTCCAGAATTTATTTTGTTTTGTACTCAACCCCAGTATCAGTATCAATGAAGGGTAGGCTATAAATCATTTCCATAGCAAACCAACCATAGTTTGATCTTGGTTTGAACATTGGGATCGTAGTCAAAACAGAAATCAAAATTCCCCAGTATTGTCAACTCTGGCTGGCAACAACTCCCCAGTACCTCCATCACTTGCTACCTGATCCTTTTAGCTAGAGTTGCCAGGGATTGGATCTGGGGATTTTCTGCATTCAACATGTATGCCCTCCTACTCAGCTGTGGCCTTTCGCCTAGCTGTGGTCGTAAGGCGGCAGTGCAGTGGTACCTCGGGTTAAGAACTTAATTCGTTCTGGAGGTCCGTTCTTAACCTGAAACTGTTCTTAACCTGAGGTACCACTTTAGCTAATGGGGCCTCCTGCTGCTGCTATGCTGCCAGAGCGCAATTTCTGTTCTCATCCTGAACCAAAGTTCTTAACCCGAGGTACTATTTCTGGGTTAGGGGAGTCTGTAACCTGAAGCGTCTGTAACCCGAGGTACCCCTGTAGTGGAGAGAGTGAATCTGCAGTCAAACAGGAGATTCCAGTGCTTGTCTGCTCTCAAATCTTCTCAGTAATCCAAGACTGAAAACAAATGCAATTAAATGGCAACTGCAGGTGTCAAATCTGCAGACGAAGATGCACATCGCCTCAAATTCTGCTGGAGCAATTTGTAAATTCCATGAAGAAATAAAGACACACAAAAAAATATGGTTGAATATTGGGCAAATATTCAAAGCAGGGATCACCAACCTAATTTACAAACAGGAGAAATAGTTGTGGACACCCCATGTCCCACAACCAAGCAGACACCACAACTTACCCTCTTGGCTACAACAGAATGCTTCCTGCAAGAAGTTCAGCCTGGAAGGGCAAAGGACGATGGCACACATTAAGAACCTCTGATCCAGAGAATATCTGGGTACCGTTCAATATAAAGCATCGCAGAGGATAACTTTGCGGAGCACATTTGCTTCAATGCTCATTCTGTGTTAACTCGAAAGCTCGCACTTTGGCTTTCAAAATACAGCTGGTCCAAACACAAAGGTCTCGTCTCGCTTGCTCAGCGTTTTTCAGTTGTCCAACTGTGTTCTCAGACAAACAACAGCATTCTACGCATACAAACCATTCCCTATTATGCATGAAGTATATGCCAAATTTCCTAAACAACTTGGTTTTACTGAAGCAGCTGAAAGGGGAGGAAAACATGCTTTTGAGAAGTTAGGAATGCTAAGGTTTTTAAAAGCTTGATAATCTGCAATCTTCTCTGGTTGGGTTCTTGCTTATTCCAAAAAGAAGAGAGGAAAGAATACAATAATTTTATTCAGTGCTGTCCAGCTCCGTACCAAATACTTTAAAAATGTTTTCAAATTGCCTTAGGTTCAGATTATGCAAAGTGTATAAAGTCGCGGCAGCATTTTGATGGGGTTCAATGCAAACATTTAACACCGATAAAATTTAAACGGTAACCACATGCTGAGGGAGAGATCCCTAAAACTTTCCAAACTGAAACCAAATGCTTCGTTCAAACAGTGCATATGCCCTCCAGCATTTCAGAAAAAAATAAGGGTGGGGGAGATTTGAAACTCCCCCCTCCAACCTCCTCTGCACCCTGAAACACACTGCTGAATCTTCTGCTCTGTGGTCCAGTTCAGACAAAACAATCTTGGCCCCCGAAAACATGGCTTTGTCAGACCAAGAAGAAGCCTAACTTACATCACGGTTTCACTGTGAGGATAAACATTGGGAGGACAAGAACCACATATGCCTTATTGAGCTCCTTATGTACACTGCAGAGAAGATGCATCTACTCCCTGCTCAAAAATGCAACACTAGCAAGATTAACTAATTCCACAGGGCAAAAATAGAACAAAAGAGGGATATTGATTGACTGCGGAAATATACTCGGAGTCGAGAGTGGATTTCATGCTCTTTATTCAGCTCATAGTGGTGAGGAGGAATGGAAGTTCCCCCAGAATGTGTGCTTTATATACATTATTTACACAATGGGCCCCATGTGATTGGCTAATTCTGGGATTCTCCTGTAGGCCAATTAGGTTGCGGATTCACTTCCACCTGGAGCTGGATTGGGTGGCTCTTGTGGACCAATCAGACTGCTGCATTCTGAATCCTATTCAACTCAGTACATAACAACTGATAAAACAGGAAAGATCCTTAACGATAGAGACATTTGGAGCATATGCGACTATCTGGATCACACACACACACACACACACACTATTTTGAGTTCAAGAACACAAAGCAACAATAGACAGCATTAACACCTCAGAAGGTCTTGCTGCAGCTGCGTTCCTTGGATTCAAGCAGAAATCAAGCCGGGTGAGGGAGGGGCCCCACCCATTTGCCCTTTGGCAGAAAGCTATACTAACAATCCATATCTAGCAGCCATTATGGACCTTGCCTAGAGACGCGGGTGGTGCTGTGGGTTAAACCACAGAGCCTAGGGCTTGCCAATCAGAAAGTTTGGCGGTTCGAATCCCTACGATGGGGTGAGCTCCTGTTGCTCGGTCCCTGGTCCTGCCAACCTAGCAGTTCAAAAGCACTCAGTGCAAGTAGATAAATAGGTACTGCTCAGGTGGGAAGGGAAATGGTGTTTCCATGCGCTGCTCTGGTTCACCAGAAGCGGCTTAGTCATGCTGGCCACATGACCCGGAAGCTGTCTGCAGACAAACACCAGCTCCCTCGGCCAGTAAAGCAAGACGAGTACCGCAACCCCAGAGTCATCCACAACTGGACCTAACGGTCAGGGGTCCCTTTACCTTTACCTTTACCTTTATGGACCTTGATTCAGGTAGGTAGCCATGTTGGTCTGACGCAGTAGAAATATATATAAAAATAAAAAAATTGTCTAGTAGCACCTTAGGGACCAACTAAGTTTGTTCTTGGTATGAGCTTCTGTGTGCATGCACACTTCTTCAGATACCTTATGGACCTTGCCTGGCTAATTCTGCAATGGGATCCTCCATTAGATTTTAACCTTGTCAGTAGACCGATGGGTAAATCAACATGCTTGGCGCAGCAGCCTCAAGCCTTCCTCTGCTCCAGAATTCCCATGGACCTTGGGGTAGGTCCATAAATTACTAACTTTTAAGAAAGGGGTTGGCTCGTGGCCCCCAATGAGGGACTGTTTCTAAATTACGAATTATCACTCCACACCTCATCAATATGTCTGGATCAAACCTCATTTCACTGGCCTCCACCTAGCCCTGTTCAGGGGGTTGTGGGAAAACGAGAGACACAATGGAGTGTCATCAGCATCTCTGACCAACCAACCAAATCTCAAACCACAGATCTCAACGCGGAGGTTATAAACGTAAAAAGTAAAACATCCAACTCGTACTCCACCCCCTCTGGCTGAAGTTCCAAAGTATTCCGAGTATATTCTCCAATAACTTCATGCGCCTTTGAAATTTACCAGACTTCATCTCATATTCTGCATGTAACTTGAATTCCTCTCCTAGATGTTTCAACGCAACGTATGGAGTATCTTTGGTCTAAACAACAGGATAAAATATGTGATCTCCCAGAAGAAAAGCTCACTTCTAGAACCAGCAGGCTTCTGTTTATTTACACAGAGAGCAGCTTTTCCTAGCCTGGTGCCCTTCAGGTGTTTTCGCTGGGGCTGATGGGAGTTGTAGTACAAACATGTGCACCAGGTTGCAGAAGGTTGGCCTAGGGGAAGGTGTGTTATGCTACTCTGCTGCAAGCCCATCCCAGCTAACTGATCCTAATCTACTGATGCTGGAAGGGAGACAGCGTCTGTACCTACCCCTAGGATGTCAGTGTGGCGATCACACAGGGTCCCCGGATGTTTCACCATCTATTGATCCCTGTGCCACCACTTTATTTCTCGCTGCCACCACCCAGGCCCTACCTGGTACAATACTGAGTCCAGTCAGGGTTAAATTAGAACATAAACTTCTGTTTATTTATTGCAGTTTAACAAGCGTGTGGTTTCATAAACGGTATCGGTCAATTACAATCTATAACTTCCGCTACCTGCTCTCACTCACTAAACCACCTCTCAGATATTTACTTGTGTTCCTAGTGCCTAACTGTTCCTGATTCAGCTTCTTTCGCTACACTAACTCAACCTACCCACAGACTCTATTCCAATTCACTTCCACTCCAACCAACCACCCAACTCCCAACGAACTTCTCCCTTACCCCCTCCCAGAGCTGGTTTTATAGTCCCTCTGACTCCACCCCCTGGATTCTGATTGGGTAACCTGTTTAACTATTTCACCTCCATCACTCTCATATGTTAACGTCACAGTCAGGTATGTGGCAGGTGAGCATGGCTTGTGGGGAACAGCCTCATGGACCAAACTAGGACCTGTGCTGAGCCCAAATAGATCCACAGGCCTGAGTTCCTCTGCCACTAAAATGCGTGAAGCAAAACTGCCCTTTAAAATGCACACTTCTTCATATGTTGTGATGCACAACCCAAATACACACACAAGTTTAAATTAGGGGCCAGTTTGCAGGGGGGGGGATGTATTTATAAGTTAAAACAATGTACCAAAATGCATTATATCAGAAGAAATTGTTTGCAGCAATGTGTAGATTAGGCAAAATTGCACACAAGAATGTTGTACATTAAAATAAACCCATTTTTGGCTGCAGGTCACTAGGCATCTGAACTTGATCCAAGAACATTGATTCCCCCCTCTAATTATGTAATGAAATGATTACAGAATCCAGTGGCCTTTATGAGAAACATGCCATTCTCTTTTGCCCTGGTTTCAACAGCATTGTGTTGACAATGCGCATCAGTGGTTTTTCTGGTA
>JAXCMG010000039.1:14953284-14984349 GCA_034642415.1 Podarcis siculus
AAACGGCGTTGGCTTGAGCACTGGAATTCAATCTCTCATTGTGATTTTTTGCAAAAAATTATTTTCACAATGGGACCTTGTTTCCAGAACGGACAGACAGGACTTTGGGGCAGTTTAGTCAGTAGGACTGGCCGGCTCCCAAGGAAAGGAGCCAGACACATTCTGATATCCTCCATCCCAACACCGCACAAACGATCAAGCAAAAGATGGCCATTTCCTCTTGCAAAGTAAGGCGATTTTTCCAGAATAAAAATAATGACATTGGATTTGATACTGCAAGTAATCTCACTGCCATCGCCCTGCCACCACTCATCTGCCCTGGTGGGGGTGGCTGCAGAGAAAGCAAGTTCTGGCTCCCTCCTCATGTGGTGGCCTAGCAGCATGGGAAATGGCATGCTGTGGCTGAGCTTAGCCAATTGGAGTCTTTGCATATCTGTGTGGGTTGCACAGTTCAAAACAGTTCACATTAAAATGCTACTGCTGCTGAATTTTGCTTTCCAGCTTTCCTTTTGATAAAACACAATAGCAACTGGATTTTGCACAAAAAGATTACCTGAGTTCAAAACACAGGGTTATGCTGCCCCCAGCTCACAGTTGGTTGGCAGCTGTTGCTACTTAGTAAGGAAGGGGAACGACAGAATCCTGCGTAAAAAGAAGAAGAAGAAAAAATAACTTGCTGCAAACAGCTTAATCATTCCTTTGGCAATCCGGCAACTGACCCAAAATCAACCCCGTTAGGATGGAGTATATTGAATGCTCCCTGCTGTTGGGAATGGAAACATGCAGTGGAGAGTCATTAAACCTGAATAAACTGACCCAAAGTTCAACAAGCATGCAATCTGAAGGACGAGAGATAAGGAGCTGGAACAACTCAGAGGAAACAAGGACATCAGGCAGCAGAAAGAGCGCAAGCGGCAAGACACTTCAGGAAGGAAGATTCGACATATGCAGGAGCAAGTTTTATTGAGCATAGTGGGTCGTATTCCTAGCTAAACATGCATAAGATCACACTGTTAGTTTCGCAGAAATAGAAATATCTGACACTTTCATTCACTGAGCATTAAGCCAATAGATTTGATTTGATTTATTATATTTCCACGCCTCTTTTAATTCAAAGCAATCCCAAAGCAGCTTACAAACAACAAATAAGAATAACATCCTAAGTACAGCATAAATCATACGGAACAATTAACAAATCATCAGCGGAACAATTGCAGCCTATAAAACACTATTAACAAAGCAGCAACGCTCAACAACTTTGCCTCCCCCAACAATATTAACAACATTAACAAAATAGGAAACAAAAATTAATCTAAGCCCTGTTAAGTTCTCTGCAGCCCCATGACTCATTTACTTTCACTCTGTTCAGTTTATTAAATACACATGCACATAATGCCTGATTTGATTTGATTTATTATATTTCTAATTTCAATATTCAGTGTTCTTCAGTATTTCAGTAGTGATCACTGCTGGACAGAGAAGCATTAGGAACATTCCAGTATTCAAACAGCACCATCTTTTGGTTCTCTCTGTAATATCATATATTTAATTTTGAGAGAGGGTGGACGAGTACAGTATTTTCAAGCACGGCTGCACCAGGAATCATCTCCCCCAGTCTACCTGATTTAATTTATTTCAGGGATGGGGAACCTGCAGACTTCCAGATGTTGTTGGATTCTAGCTCCTATCATCCCTATTGGCCAAGGCTGCTGGAAGTCATAGTCCCACAATCATCTGGAGAACTATGGGTTCTCTATAGCTGTCCGCTTAGAAGTTGGACAACCACCCGTTAACGCACGGTTGTGGATTCTAAAGATACACTACTGGTTAAAACTTATTTTTTCCCCGGCCGGTTTGGCTCCTTTAACACTCTTAGACACCTTTCATTCTACCTGGAAAGCTTCCCTGTTTGAAAAGATAAGAAGCTTGGGATTTTCCCCGCAGATCTTGATAGCGGCAGGATATGAGAGAGCCAGAAGTCAAGTGCTCCAACGCATTAGGGACATAGAGCTGCAATGTCATATGGGCAAAATGGATAAACATGCCACAATTAGAGACTTTGGGAGAGGGTTCTCACCCTCAAATTATCTGGCTGATTTACAAATACCTAAGTACAGACACTCCTTTACCCTGGCCAGATTTAACGTTCTGCCCTCTGCCCTGCTGTTAGGCAGATATGAGGGCAAACCATATGAGTCACGTGTTTGCCCATGTGGCTCATCGGAAGTGGAAACAAGTCTGCATGTATTGCTGCACTGTAGTTACTACGAGGATCTATGCCTGACCTTTATTGCCCCAGTTCTACAAAAGTTTAAAAATGAACCAGAACTCCAACGTATGAGAGCCTTGGTAGAAGATAAGGTTCCTGAAATTACGATCAATGTTGCCAAATTCTGTGTAGCCGCTATTAGGCGCAGGAAACAAGAGCTTTCCAATGTCAATATGCAGGCGAAGGCAAATACTTAATTTTATTTATGCTGTCTAATTTTAAATTGCTGTTATGGCCTAATCTGTATTGAAATTGTCCTTTGTTTTTTTCCGGTGTTATGCTTTGCTGACTAGCTGTACGAGTTAATCTGGTCTGTGACCGTTTAATAAAATTTAATTTAACTATGGGTTCTCCATCCCTGACTTATTTCATAGGAGCCTCTTCTGCGGCATAATGGTTGGAGCAAAACCTGGGAAATATAATATACAGTGGTTCCTCGGGTTAAGTACTTAATTCGTTCTGGAGGTCCGTTCTTAACCTGAAACTGTTCTTAACCTGAAGCACCACTTTAGCTAATGGGGCCTCCTGCTGCTGCCGCACTGCCAGAGCCTGATTTCTGTTCTCATCCTGAAGCAAAGTTCTTAACCTGAAGCACTATTTCTGGGTTAGCGGAGTGTGTAACCTGAAGCGTATGGAACCTGAAGCGTATGTAACCCGAGGTACCATTGTATTTAACTTCAGAGTGGAAAGGCTAGTGGAAAGGATGGTTTCAAATCCCCATTTAGCCATGAAGCTCACTGCATGACATGGGGCCACTCACCCTTCCACACAACCTTAACTGTGGGTTGTCGTATGGATAAAGTGGGAGGAAGCATGTGTACAAAACCAGAGCTCCTTGGAGGAAGGGTGGATTGCAACCCCTTGGCTCATAGGAAGAACCTATGAAGTTGCCTTACATTCCCCTAGTTCACATGTAACAGTAAACTGTGGTTTTTAAAACTTCAATCCACTTTCTTCCTCCTTACGGAGGTACTCAAAGAGGTCGATAGTCAGAATTAAGGCAACAATTATCCATATAACTGAAGTTATAAAATGTAGAATACAACAGTCGCAATACAAAGTAGAAAACTTGTCAATAAATATTATTTAACACTTAAACAGCAACAGAATTAGCAGTCTAGTGGTATGTGAACAAGCTTCAACAGGCTCCCAGTCTTCCTCCCACACAACCATGAAGAGGATTCTGCCAAATTTAGTTTTCATTTTTAAAGGATTGTGGCTCAGCGTTCTACTCAAACCAGGGCTTCTGATTGAAAGCAAACTGACTAGTTTAATAAGCCATCTCCATCGTGCATCCCATGCTCTGTTCTCTCCTACTCACACATTCCCTTCCAATGTATATAAGAACTTTCAACTGTTTAAAGTTCCTTTCTAATAATAAATCAGTCAGTAGTAGGTGCTTGTTTGGAGCCATCCTTTTGTCTGATTTTAATCTCCTTTGGACGCCAATAATAGTTGCTGGCTTGCCCCTACTGAGCATCTGAACCCTTCTGTTCTCTCAGAAGGAATCAGCGACACAAGCCAAAGCTGGGGATTTCTTAGGCAAAGGTAAACAGGAAAGGATCTCGTTCTTTTAATTGAACTAATCTAATTAAGGAACAGCAAGGGACATTAGGGGATTGCCAAAAAAAATCAGCAGAAGGCACATTCTCTTTCCCCTCCCCCTGTTAACCCTTCAGTTATCTGCTAAGCACTACAAACAGATTCAGTAGCAAGGATTCTTTGCAGTGCGCACATACAGTGGTAGCTTGGTTTATGAACCTAATCTGTCTGGAAGTCTGTTCTTAAACCAAAGCATTCTTAAACCAAGGCGTGCTTTCCCATTTCAGCGGGGGACTCAGTTTACAAATGGAACACACTCAACAGGAAGAGGAACGTGTTCTGCTTCCAAGACAAAGTTCACAAAACAAAACACCTACTTCCAGGTTTGCAGCATTCTTAATCCAAGTTGTTCATAAGCTAAGCTGTTCTTAAACCAAGGTACTACTGCACTACAAAGAATCTAGAGAATTCTTATAAAAACCAGAATAGGGGCTGAAACGGCCAGAGTTGCATGCCACCCCAGTCTCCAAGCAGTGTGAGATTCCAGGTCTTTACCCAAAGTCCATCTTTACTTTTGGAAATAAGGCACAGTGGAGACTGTGGTGTCTTTATGATATATAGTTTATTTATACCTGTGGGTTAAACCACAGAGCCTAGGACTTGCCGATCAGAAGATCGGTGGTTTGAATCCCCACAACGGAGTGAGCTCCCATTGCTCAGTCCCTGCTCCTGCCAACCTAGCAGTTCGAAAGCACGTCAAAGTGCAAGTAGATAAATAGGTACCGCTCCGGCGGGAAGGTAAACGGTGTTTCCGTGCACTGCTCTAGTTCGCCAGAAGCGGCTTAGTCATGCTGGCCACATGACCTGAAAGCTGTACGCCGGCTCCCTTGGCCAATAAAGCGAGATGAGCGCCGTAACCCCAGAGTCAGTCACGACTGGACCTAATGGTCAGGGGTCCCTTTACCTTTACCTTACAACCTCAGCCTTTGATGGAGGGCTTCAAAGCATTAACACCCCAGGTCGGTCTTGTTTGCCTCATAGCCACAGCCTTGGTTTCGAGCAGAAATCAGCCATGCCTTTACCCCCTGCTTTTTCCAGCTGCAGCTTTTGAAATCATCTTCTAACTCAAATTACACATATTTTCCGACTCTAAACTCTGACTTTTGTCCATAACAAAATGAGTGGGGCCCTTCCTCAGAGCTGGAGGAGGGCCCCCACTCATTTGCAGTCCAGTACTGAGTCCTCTCTCCTTGGCTTCCTTAATGGCTCATTGCCTTCCCTTTCTTTTCTTAATGGCTCATCTCCCAGGCGATTACCTCATGAGGAAGTTGGCCTGGCTTATTTTCTTTACCCTTGCTGGATCAGGAGGCTTGATTAAATTCTAACACTTACTGAGTCTAGGAATTTAGAAATGTCTAGCACCCACAAACTCATAACAACTTTCAGAATTAGTGGGTGCTCGTCTTTGTTGGTTTAAAAAGAATGACAAACTGCCTAATGAAAAAATCTGCTGTACATAATAAAAATTTAAATAAAATGCAGCTAAGATGCGTTTTTTTAAAAAAGCCAAATGGACATAAAATATACATTAAAACACAAGTAAAATCAGTGGGGGGAAAGTAAAATGAATCTAGGAGATAGAATTATATTTCTGGGCTGGCTTCCTTGGTTTTTTTTTTTTTAAGGTTTTCAACAGGTGACTGAAACAACATAGTGAGGGCTCCTCCTGCCTTGTGTCAATAGGCGGGGAATTCCCAAGCACAATGTCTGCCACACTAAAAGACTGGCTCCTTACAAACGCAGAACAGACATCTGAAGGCAGCCCTGTTTAGGGAAGTTTTTAAAGTTTCATGTTTTTTTGTGTTTTTAATATTCTGTTGGGGGCCGCCCAGAGTGGTTGGGGAAACCCAGCCAGATGGGCAGGGTATAAATTATTATTATTATTATTATTATTATTATTATTATTATTATTATTAGACACTTGTGAAAGTGTAACCTGGTCCCAAGCTCTTAAGTACAGCACTGTCACTGAAAGCACATAGAGTTCTTGGAGGCACATGGAGTGTCTGCTGATATATTGATTATTTAGTCTTTCAATTAGTCATTAATTCTTTTATTTATTAACCCATGTTAATGCTGTGTGTGACCCTATTGGATCATTAATGACCTTGTAGCAGGTGCCTGTGTTCTGGTAGCCTCCCAATGGGATGTCTACAATGCATTATACATGGGATCACCTTTGAAAACAGAACTGAAACTCCACCTGGTCTGGTGTTTCACCATCTGCATGGGCTTCCGGTCCATTTCTGGGGGCCAATTAAAAGTGCTTGTATTAACCTTTAAAGCCCTAAATTGTTTGGGGCCAGGTTATCTGAAAGATCGCCTCCTCATCTATATCCATGCCCAGACCTTTGAGGTCTTCATTGGAGGCCCCTTTCTAGGTTCCCTTGACTAAAGAGGTGAGTTGGGTGGATACTAAGGAGAAGGCCTTTTTGGCAATTGTGCCCATACTGCAGAAGATTTGGCAAACAGCAAGCTCAAAAGGAGCCATGTTGGGGAGGGGGAGGCATCCGCCTTTACTGCAGTCAACTAGGCCAGGACTATCATCCACTTTCTTTGGAAGTTTCTCCAGAGGATGATGTCATGGAGATGATACCAGGAAAAGGACTTTGCCAAGGAATCACAAATGCTGGTGATGCTGAGGAGCAACCATGGGATAAGACTACAGTGGTACCTCGGGTTACATACGCTTGAGGTTACGTACACTTCAGGTTAAAGACTCCGCTAACCCAGAAATAGTGCTTCAGGTTAAGAACTTTGCTTCAGGATGAGAACAGAAATCGGGCTCTGGCAGTGCGGCAGCAGCAGGAGGCCCCATTAGCTAAAGTGGTGCTTCAGGTTAAGAACAGTTTCAGGTTAAGTACGGACCTCCAAAACGAATTAAGTACTTAACCTGAGGTACCACTGTATTTTACTCATGCCTTCATTCTGAGCTTCCTATAAGCATCTCATTGGCTCCCAGGGAAAACAAGATACATCTTCAGGGTTCTTCTTTCATTCTAAAATACACTCAAAATTAGATTCTTTGAAGATTGTTCTGTCTGTCCAGAGCAGAATAGACCACTGGTATCCTCTTTGACCTAGTGAAAACATACTGTTCTTAAAGAAAGAAGAGGCACATATGTGAACAGATGTTTTCTCTGTATGCATTTGCTTCAGACCTGCACAGATTTGGCTTGAAAGTGCTTGCACAAATCCAATATTTAACCACCTGTAGGATACATGCTCTCTGCTCCTGATTTGTGGGACATCCTTTGTCTGATGAGACACGGTTTGGGATAGGACACACAAGAAACCTAATACATACATTGAGACACTCGCCTCTCCCTGTAATGTGACATTATTGAAATATGTGCAATGACATTGTCATATTACGTGTACGCACACACACACACCCGCATCCCCTTACCAGCTGCCACAGGCACAAAGGATGACAACACATCATGTATGTTCATTACAGGGTCAGAAGTGTCAACTCAACATGAGGTTGCCGTCTCAAGCAACAAGTCAGCATTTGTCATCATGCCTAAGAGCCAAATTACTCATTACATTAAACTGCATGCAAATGCTCGGAGGCTATCATTCAAAGTGTGATGAAAAGTGGGTGCTGCTTAACCCTGTCCCTTCCAGCAATTTGTCCACTCAAAATCATGCCCTGGTCAGAGGCAAATGGAATGCAAAAGAACCCTTAGGTTTTGATTGTGACATGTTCATAGCTTAAAATATTACAGTAAGGATACCAGCTTTGTTAAACTTAATATTGCCACTAAGGGTCACTGTTGTCCAACATTTGCAGATTGTCGTCTTGTTGCCAATCAAGGCTGGGCAAGTTATTTGGTGGTGAGGTTCAGGATACATCAACAATAATTATCAGAACATCATTTGCAGGCATTACGGGCAGTTCTCAGTTGCATGTAATTAATATAATTTGCATATTAGTTTCAGGGGAAGGACTCTGGTGAGGTCTAAGATAGATAGATCTTTTGCTAGTTGCACCAGAATACTCTGAGACATAACTAGGCTGTGCCCCTAACCACCTACTGCTCCCACCTAGTAAACAGCATTTAATCTCACCCTTTAGCTCAAGAAGCAACATCCCTTATCTCCCAGGCTCTCCATTCTCTCAAGTGGAGGATCAAGGAATCTATCAACACTAGTCCTGTGAGGGTAAAATGGTGGAGGTGTCCAGAATGAAGGTTTGATTCCCCCCCCCCCCCCGAGAGCACCTCAAACCCTCTCGCAGTACATAGCTTCATAGCAGAGCATGTGCTTTGCATTTAGAAGGTCTCAGCTTCAATTCCTCAGTATCCTCAGTTGTGGGGGGGTGGGGTTAAGGGTCGGTGTGGCGATCACACAGGGTCCCCGGACGCTTGACAGTCTATTGATCCCTGTGCCACCACTGTGCTCTCTTCCCCTCTGCCACCAACCCATTACTCTCAGGTAAAACACTGAGTCCAGACAGTTATTAAAATTGAACCAAATAAACAAGTTTATTTTATAAGCGTTAACAAGTTTATGGTTTCTCAGATAATATTATTGTCAGTTTCTTAACTTTAGTTTCTTTACCGGCCTATACCTTCCTAAAGGGACGCGGGTGGCACTGTGGGTAAAACCTCAGTGCCTAGGGCTTGCCGATCGTAAGGTCGGCGGTTCGCATCCCCGCGGCGGGGTGAGCGCCCGTCGTTCGGTCCCAGCTCCTGCCCACCTAGCAGTTCGAAAGCACCCTTAAGTGCAAGTAGATAAATAGGTGGCGCTTTATAGCGGGAAGGTAAACGGCGTTTCCGTGTGCTGCGCTGGTGCTGGCTCGCCAGAGCAGCTTCCTCACGCTGGCCACGTGACCTGGAAGTGTCTCCAGACAGCGCTGGCCCCCAGCCTCTTAAGTGAGATGGGCGCACAACCCTAGAGTTGGACACGACTGGCCCATACGGGCAGGGGTACCTTTACCTTTTACCTTCCTAATACCTTCTGACTGTCCACTGTTTGACTGACTCCTCTTAACAGATACTCTCACTCTCCCACATCAGACTAGCCCAACCCACAGACTTATCCTCTCCCTGTCTCTTCTCTAACTCCAGACTGACTTCTTAACAACTCTAACTCTAACTCTAACTCCTCCCCTTGGGTTCCTATTGGTTAGTCGTTTTACAATTAGTTAACCCTTTCCTTATGAACCCAGTATGATGTCACACACTTAGGAGGGCAAACGCCACAGTTGGTGTCAGGGCTGACATGGGCACAGTTCAGGAAGTTCAATATTTTTTGTTGTTGTTCAAGAAAACGCAGACACAAAGAATCCTCTTGGCAAGACCAGTTCCCCCTTCTCCCTCAGTTCCTTCCTCCTTCAGAGCTTCCCCATGTAGCCATAAGCTATGGCGGGAAGGAGCCCTTGCTCATTGTTCTGCCACTTGCACAATTCTTTTTGTGTGAGGGAGGGAAACCTAACGCAGTAGAACAGGCAAGCTCTTGGGGAGCTTCATGTGCTGAGTAAGAACTGTTTTCTGCCTTAGGCTCTTCCCTCTCACTCATGCCTGTTGTTTCTTCAGAGACCCACCACTCCTCCCCCTCTTCATCTTCTGACCTGTCCTCAGTGTCCCACCACCACAGCTCCGAACCTTCCTCTTCTGAGGCTCCCCTAGGGGGCTCACCACCTGGTGCCTCTCATCCCTCCTCATCATCCAGCCAGTCCCTAACTGCCGGGTAGCAGCTAGGAGTCACTTGGAAGCCACTACCATTCAACAGTACTGGGTTAGGTGGACAAATACTCTGGCCTGATATAAGGCAGCTTCCTTGCATGCTGGATAGAGATTTCAAAAGTTCAGGGTCCCATCATGATATTCTAATAGAGGCATTGCAGTAATCAATGCAGATCTCTGTGTGCTGCCTTTCAGCTAGTTCTACTGTTTTCTGTGCAGAAATATTACCGTATTTTTTGCTCTATAAGACTCACTTTTCCCCTCCTAAAATGTAAGGGGAAATGTGTGTGCATCTTATGGAGTGAATGCAGGCTGCGCAGCTATCCCAGAAGCCAGAACAGCAAGAGGGATTGCTGCTTTCACTGCGCTTCTGAGATTCAGAATATTTTTTTTCCTGTTTTCCTCCTCCAAAAACTAGGTGCGTCTTGTGGTCTGGTGCATCTTATAGAGCGAAAAATATGGTAAATGGTCTTTGACCCACCTGCAACCCTGGGTCCCTACACCCCTGATTCTGGAGCACCCAGCTTGGAAATCACCAGCTAAGAGGAAATATTTCTAGTTCCATATCAGGGACCCTTTTGACATCTTACACTTGTTTTGCTAAGGAAGTCAGAGGTTTAATTCCATGCATCTCCCCAGAGGCATGAGCTGGCAGGTGGTGGTGGGGATTTACAATAACAAACAGCACCCTTGCTCACACCCCCTTTGTTGGAGCTGCTGCTGACCTTGAAGCCGCCACTGCAGCCGCTGCTACTTGACCCATCATCAAGCCCCAGATTCCAGCACAAGAGAAGGCAGATGTTGCAGAAGCCGGAATGATGCACAGTTAATGTCCATCATCGCCACACTTTTCCGAATCTCCTTGGCATGCAGGATATAAGGTTACGGTTGGCATCCTTTCTTATGGTCTTTGGAATCCGAGGGGCACAGTTCACAGAGATATTTGTCTCTAATCTCTGCCATCACTCTCACACTCGAGATGCCAAACGGCATACTTCTCTTACCCCTCTCCACGCACCACACTTTTTTTTCCAAAGAAAAAATTATTCCATAGCCAAGGATCATAAGACTGGAGTGTGAGCAGCTTTGGTGACATATAACCCTGCATGTTCCACATGTGTCAGTGGGCAGCAGGCTCTGTGGATCGGGTTTCCTCCACACCCTGAAGCAATTTCAAGTGCCAAGCATAGCTGCCCCAAGGTTCACCCCAACAGCCAGCATTGTTTTGTCTCGGCTGGAGAATGGACCAGCTGTGCTAAACACCTGTTAGCAGAAAGCTCGCTGGCCCATCTCACGAAGAGGTTGAACATCCTTGTGGCATTGCAGCTCCCCCAGGGCCTTGCACTGTCAGGATCTGACGGAGGCAATGCTACTTCCTTGATCCGCAGCATAACCAGCATGTGTTAGGTCAGGGACAGGGAACCTGCGGTCCTCCAGATGTTGCTACAACTTTGTACAATGGGCAACGACTTCCATTGACCATACTGGCTGGGGCTGATGGGAGCTCAACAACCTCTGGAGGTCCACAGGACTCCAAGGTCATGGGAGTCCACAATACACCTGTTCATATCCCAGAGGCATCTGGCAAGCCACTCCAAGATACAGAGTGCTGAATGCAATGGACCTTCCAATTTGCAGAGAATAAGGCTCTCAATAACCACTAGTCACAGTGGCTATGTTCTACCTCCACTGTTCGTGGAATACCAGTTCTTGGGAATCACTGGTGGGGAAAAGTGCTGTAGCACTCAGGTCCTGCTTGCAGAAATCCCATATGGCAACTGTAGGAATGTGATGCTGGAATAAATGAATCTTTGGCCTGTTCCAGTAGTGTGTGTGTGTGTGTCTTTGTGTATGTGTGGTTTTTATAAAAGTTTTTCATAATACAATAAGATATAGAAAATCAACGTAAATAATAAAACAAAAACAGCTACAAAAAGGACAAATAGAATAAGTAGAATGTGGAGTCCTCTCTTGAAGGTAGTTCTTAACCCTGACCACCCACAGAAGGTAGTTAAGTAGCCTCTCACCTTCTCTCACCTGGGATCCTTCTGTTCCCCTCGTAGCCTCTCACCTTGGGAGATCAACATTTCTCTGCCTCCCACCCAGAGTCCTCCACCAGCCACCTACCACCCCCACGAGTAAGCAATCCTTGGACCTGCTTAATAAAGATCCCAAGTAGAAGATGCCAAAGAAAAAAGAGAAGAAAATACAGAAGAGGGAGACAATAAAATGCAAAAGAAAAGGAAGAAAGGGAGAAAAGGAGAAAGGGAGAGGGGGGAAAGGGGGAAAGGGGGAAAGGAAAAAGGAAAAAGGAAAAAGGAAAAAGGAAAGAAAATAATTTTTGATTTTCCATCCGCCGGTTACATAAAAAAAGATCTGATCCTATAAATATATAGGATATATTGTGTGTGTGTGTGTGTGTGTGTGTATACACACAGTCAAACCTTGGATCCCAAATGCCGCAAACCTGGAAATGAGCGTTCCAGTTTGCGAACGTTGTTTGGAACCCGAACGATCGACGTGGCTTCCATGGCTTCTGATTGGCTTCAGGAGCTTCCTGCAGCCAATCTGAAGCTGCGCCTTGGTTTCCGAACGTTCCATTCAACTTCCAAGGTATGACTGCATTGTATAAATATATAGGATCAGATTGTAAATCTACTACTTTGGACTTTCACATGTTGGCAGAAATGGCTTGATGGTGTGTGAAGGATGCAAAACAGGGAGTTGGAAGGCCTGACCCTGGGGACAATTTGGTTTCCAAGGAGGAGTACCAAATATTTGTCATAAGAAAATTACAAGGGAATTGTGTGGGAAGGGACAGGAATTTATGACAGCATTTATAGTTAAGTACTGCATCCCTTCCCCTGCTACCCCTCCTCCCCAAATGACTGATCAGGCAGGCAACATTCTTTGCATAAGAAGGGCCTGCTGGATCAGGCCAATGGCCCGTCTAGTCCAGTATCCTGTTCTTATGGTGGCCAGTCAGATTCCTGTGGGAAACATGGAAGCAGGACCTGAGTACAAAAGTGCTCTCCCCTCCTGAGAGCCAGTGTGGTGTAGTGGTTAAGAGCGGTAGACTCGTAATCTGGTGAACCGGGTTCAATTCCCCTCTCCTTCACATGCAGCTGCTGGGTGACCTTGGGCTAGTCACACTTCTTTGAAGTCTCTCAGCCCCACTCACCTCACAGAGTGCTTGTTGTGGGGGAGGAAGGGAAAGGAGAATGTTAGCCGCTTTGAGACTCCTTCGGGTAGTGATAAAGCGGGATATCAAATCCAAACTCTTCTTCTTCCTGTGGTTTCCAACAATTGGTATTCAGAAGTATTACTGCCTCTGGCCATGGCATATGGAGGAAAAGTGCAACGGGAGGGGGTCTCCTGCAACACAACTGCCCTCCCTCCAGTTCATGCTGGCATCACCAGTTGTTGAGATTCAAGGTGCAACTAGTGGAGTCTAGTCCATTAACGTCAATGGGGCACTGTCCCTGAGCCGGCCCACCTATGACATGGGGTGAAGCACCTGCCTCAAGCGGCAGAATTGCAAGAGACGGCGCCCCACCCATCCTCCACTTCTGCTGCCTAGACGGAGGCGCTCCAGCATGCGGCATTGCTGCTCACCTTCCCCATCCGCAGGCGGAAAAGCAGAGAGAGCGGCAACACTTTGAGGAGCTCCCCAGCTCCTGCCAATTCGGCAAGAGTCGGAGCGTTCCTGTATGCCAGTTGGCACTCGGCTCTCGCCTGGGAAGAAGCAAGTTAGTAACACTCTGATCAATGCCCAGGCTCCTGCTGAGTTTGGCAAGGACCAGGGCGTGGCGATGATGAGGCATTGCGGTGGGCCGGGCGGTAACAATTCCCAATTCACCTCAGGTGGGTGAAAAGGAATGGGCTGCACTGCCCCATCAACCTCAGGCAGCCCGCTCCTGCCTGCCTTCTTATTTACAAACAGTCCGGGGAGGTGAATCTCAGTGTTTGTGCCTTCTTGAACCCACCAGGGAGGAGAATGGGGTTAAAATGTTGGTGCTGACCTTTAAAGCCCTAAACGGCCTCAGCCCAGTATACCTGAAGGAGCGTCTCCACCTCCATCGTTCTGCCTGGACACTGAGTTCTAGCTCCGATGGCCTTCTGGCAGTTCCCTTGCTGCGAGAAGCAAAGCTACAGGGAACCAGGTAGAGAGCCTTCTTGGTAGTGGCGCCCGCCCTGTGAAACGCCCTCCCATCAGATGTCAAAGAGATAAACAACTACCTGACATTTAGAAGACATCTGAAGGCAGCCCTGTTCAGGGAAGTTTTTAATGTGTGACATTTTGATGTATTTTTAATCTTTGTTGGAAGTCGCACAGAGTGGCTGGGGAAATCCAGCCAGATGGGTGGGGTACAAATAAATTATTATTATTATTATTATTATTATTATTATTATTATTATTATTAAACAAAACTTAGTTGGCTCTCCCTGTCAATGGCTCCAGCTCCACCTACTGTTGGTTGAAAGCCTCTATGGGTGAAACTACTACTAGAAGGAAGTTAACTTGATGCCTGTTTGAACATTCATCAGGATGCATGATCTGCGGTACCTCAGCTATGCAAAGCAGGTGGGATCACTCATCCGAAAGTGCTACCTGGTCAAAATTTCCTTGTTCATGTAACACATGCCGGAAGGTACAGTGAGAAACCTTTCCCTCAGGCTAACTTGGCACATGACGGACTGTTCAGCAGCTGTGGAAGACAGAAAGCTGGGGTTTATAAGCCTTGTTCAGAAGTGTTGCTCACGTGTGAGGAAGGGGCCTCGTGGCAACTAGCCCACTGGGATGGGCAAATCTGCCAAATCTGCTTTCTCTCATCCCCCCATTTTTCCAATCTTGAGTTCAGTTCACCACAGTTCCACACACAGAGATATATACAGTGCTTTTTTTTTCTTAGGGGTACTCTCATTTTGACACAAGAAAACCACCATTTTATAGTTCAAAGCGTGGGGAAATAAATACAGTAAATACAACAAAACTGACCAATCACCGTGCTAGATTCCAACTCCTACTTCACACATTAAATGCTCTCTTCCGTCTGAGACTCAGGAAACACTGCGACAGGAAAG
Organism: Podarcis siculus; assembly: GCA_034642415.1. Taxonomy (NCBI): domain Eukaryota; kingdom Metazoa; phylum Chordata; class Lepidosauria; order Squamata; family Lacertidae; genus Podarcis; species Podarcis siculus. The sequence continues at coordinate 14,967,934 of JAXCMG010000039.1, forward strand.
GAGGCCGCCATCAGGGGTAGTAACAGAACTGATGATTCACCGTGCTAGAGAAGACACTAAAAACATTTAAATTTTTAGTTTCTTCTCCCATTAGAGTCACAAAATGTTTAGGGGTATGCGTACCCCCGTGTACCCCCAGAATAAAATCATTTGAGATAGATAGATGGATAGATAGATAGATGATAGATAGATAGATGATGATAGATAGATAGATAGATAGATAGATAGATAGATAGATAGATAGAGATAGATAGATAGATAGATAGATAGATAGATAGATAGATAGATAGATATAGATGATAGATAGATATAGATAGATAGATAGATAGATAGATAGATAGATAGATAGATAGATGGATGATAGATATATCTGCAGGGCTGGATTAACCATTAAGCAAAATAAGCATGCATTTAGGACATCAAGGGAAGGAGAACGCCACAGAAATTTTCCATTGCCAGATATACCATATATTTATACTACTACTACTAATAATAATAATAATAGTAATAATAATAAAATAGTAATAATAGAGACTAATGATATAGGATTTATTGTTGTGTATATTTTGAATTAGATATATATAGTGGCACCAAAATCTTTTAAGTGCTTATGGCCTCTAAAAATCTTAATCTGGCCATGTATAGTGTGTGTGTGCTCATAAAAATTCACCAGCAGCATTTTAGCACAAAGTTATCCTAATGTACACATTTTTGCATACAACGTATCTGTAGTGCAGTATTTATTCGGGAAATAAGCCATGAAGCACAAGGGATATGGAGGAGCAGAAGTCAATTTTGTGCTGAAGCCAATGGTCTATGGGGGTGGTATCAAAGCATGTTTTTGGCTTGAATAGTTGAAAGGAAGGTGGTGGTGGTGGAGGAGGAGAAGATTGGCTGTGGAGGCAATTCAAGGTGGGATGATATTCGAAGCCTCCCTGGGCAGAAAGAAAGGAGGAGTTGAGTGGAGCGCAAGGAGTCTTGATGAAAAATGCTTTGTCCATCCACATCTAATCTTGCCCCTTTCTAAAATTTATTTATTGGCGTGTGTTTTTCTTTTTGCAAATCTACCAAAGAGTAATAAAAGGGGGGGGGGGAATTAAGGAGTTTTCTCAGGATGATGGAAGGTGTGTGTGCTATGTCCCAGTGCTGTGGTGGCACTTAACATTCTTCTGACAGGAAATGCTCTGCATGGGGAGGGAACAGAACAAAAATGGGGGGTTGAGGAGGGTCAGTTGGGGGGAGTGAATGTCAGTCAGTCAGTCAGTCAGTTTTATTGCACATAGCCAAAGGCTGCCGCAATGTACACAGAATCATTCAACAATTAAAAGAAAATATGCTGGATTAATACAAAAAAATTAAAACATTTATATTATCAAGACATTACCTACTCTAAACAGAGCTATAAAAGTACCTTAATATACAGGTTAAGACATAAAACAATAAAACTTATAGGCTAAAATCATCACGTGGCCACTAATATATTAAAAAATGTCAATTAATTCAATGTGCAATTATATTTGGAATTTGGTGATAAAGATAGAATATAGCTTGATGTAAGGTAAAGGTAAAGGGACCCCTGACCATTAGGTCCAGTCGCGGACGACTCTGGGGTAGCGGCGTTCATCTCACTTTATTGGCCGAGGGAGCCGGTGTATAGCTTCCGGGTCATGTGGCCAGCATGACTAAGCAGCTTCTGGCGAACCAGAGCAGCGCATGGAAACACTGTTTACCTTCCCGCCAGAGTGGTACCTATTTATCTACTTGCACTTTGACGTGCTTTCGAACTGCTAGGTTGGCAGGAATAGCTTAATGTAGATAGGGTCAAATAAATTCACCTCCTTTACAGTTGGTGGCTATCTTGGCTACATAATTTAGAGGAGTGAATGAGAAATGTCCCTATTTTCATCCGAGGAAAACAGGAGGCTATGCAAGGCAATGCTTCTACTCTCGTGTTCTGCATGGTACAGTCCTATAAGGACTACATGGCCTCCCTTAGCAGTTGAAATAGTTCTCGCTTGCTCTCAATGACACTAGAGATGGGAAGCTCCATGTTCAAAAATAACGTCTGGAAATCAGAGGAATGTTGTTAGCATTCACAAGGTGACACACTCACGCAAAGAATTCCAGCCCTCTTTCTCCAAATGTAATTTGAGCCAGCCTGATAAACAGCAACCACAAGTCAATAGTGGGTTACTATTTACCACCAAGTTCCTGCACGGCGGTCACTAAGGGCTCGTGGTTTTATAAGGACATGTTGTTGAAGAATGAGTCGGTCAATCACCAGCGAAGTAAGTGCCATGAATTGAATGAGAAATGCCTATTTCATGCCCATTTGTTTGGAAGGCAATCTGAAAGCACTGCATGTCTATATATTTAACATTCACATCCTATTTCACCTGAGATTGTAAAAGCAGATTGAAATCAAGGTGCTTTTTTTCAGCCGGAACTCAGTCATAGCTGTCAACTGTCCCTTATTTGGCGGGAAACTCCCTTATCCCAGTGCTGTGTCCTGCTGCTGTCCCTTACTGATGATGTCCCTTAAATTTCCCGGGTTTCATGCTCGCCCGGCTTGGGAGGGAAGCAGCAGCTCGGGGTCCTCTGCCTCGAGAGAGTGCGCGCACGAGCTGCCATGTCTCCATCTCTCCCTTTTCCCCCTCAGGGGTGCGTACTGAGGAGACGGGTGGCAGCGGGCAGGCAGGCAGCCCCTCTCTTGTGAGACTTCCGCCGTGCTGCCAGGGGAAGCCGGAGGCAGCAGCGGTGGCTGCGGCTGAGGAGGCGGCCTGAGGGAGGAGGAAGAGGAGGGGATGGGGAGGGACACTTTAGCACTTTGAGGTGCTTTCGAACTGCTAGGTTGGCAGGAGCAGGGACCGAGCAACGGGAGCTCACCCTGTCGTGGGGATTTGAACCGCCGACCTTCTGATCGGCAAGCCCTAGACTCTGTGGTTTAACCCACAGCGCCACCTGCATCCCATTCAACAAATGAAACTGATTTGTAAAAATGTTACATGGAAAAAATACGAAAGACATTACGCATACTTCTGTAAATCAAGAAAATCTTTAATAATAATAAAATTAAATTAAACAAACAAAAAAGAGTATGGGAAATCCGAAACTGGTCTGGATGGTTCAACAGCTGCTTCTACTAGATTTTGAACCTCACTGGATGCAGAATCACAGGCCTGGAAGGGCTCCACACGTATCCAGACTGACACCCCCCAACCCTAGAACAGTATTATATATTCAGCCTGGCCCTGGCTCTCCAGGGTTTCAGACCAGAGATATCCCCAGAGCTACCTGCAGATGTCAGGGGTTGAACTGCAGTTGCTCTACCTCTGAGCTAGAGTCCACCTCTCAGCCTCAGCAAGGACGCTTGTTGCAGAAAAGCAGGCTGTTGACCTCTCAAATGCAGGTAAGCTTGTCATCGCACAGCCACCTTGTAAATAAACACCGGGCACTCGACTCCACCTTCTTACTATTGCTGGCCAAACATTCATGACTCATTCTTCCATGTAGCATCAGAGACGCGGCGGCCTAGGAGAGCAAAACAAACAGGTGCTGGATATGACATTCCAGCGCAATCTCCGACATGGGCCAGGTGACTTATATGACCATGTTATTTATGAATCCCTAAGCACAAGGGATGTGGGGTGGAGTTCAATTCTGCTTGTGCCTAAAGGAGAAATGACCTAATTTGCAAATTTCTAAACAACACATGACCCATCCTTCAAAATCCTCTGAATTTTGCAGAGCACTGTGCATGAAATCACTGAAAACAGCATTCAAAAATGCATTGTATCAGGGGGAAATAGATCTGCGAAAATGGGTATGTTAGGCAAAGTTGCCTGTAAAAATGTGTATATTGGAAGCAATTCACACTTACACGCTGATGGGTTTTTATGAGGACAATTTTTTTAAAAAATTTTTAAAGCAACCTGATGTGGAAATGTTGAGAACTGAACATAAGACTTGAAAAATGAGAAACTGGCAAAAACTGAAACTTACAGATCCACCCATCCTAGTGAGAGATTTGGGTTTTAGAACTTCTCTCTCCTTCGACTTTCCCCCTTTAAAATCTGTTGTTTGGAGAAGCCCCAGCTGAACACATTGCCTTACAGGGGTCATTTCAACATGACTCAAACCTATATCATGTTACTTCCCATTAGAGGGCTCTTTTCCACTGAGCTACCGGCTAGGTTCTGAGGGTAAACCCCTGAAATGCTTCCTTCTGTTTGCAGAATGTCTTTTTGCAATCTTCCGTAAGGGAGAATTGCTCCTTTTGCTGTCATGGAGCTTGAACCTTTCCCATGGGGACACCTTCAGCCTACCAGTCTATGCAGCTGGCTGGGTGCTGGGTGACAGGAATGACACGTCGTCCTTTGTCTCCAAGTGCCAGAGTTTTCTTCAAAAAGGCAAAAATAGCCAGGAGTGAGAAGGGACACACCTCAATCCGTTTTTCAGAATTTCAGAATTCTTTGCCACAGCGTTTCCTTATTTATTTATTTATTTATTTATTTATTTTATTAACATATAAAACACATACATATACATTTACACAATACATGTACACAACACACTACCTAATTTTCATAACATAAAACATGCCTACATTACTCTATATAATACCTACCTATACTATACATGGGATGTGGATGGCGCTGTGGGTTAAACCACAGAGCCTACGACTTGCCGATCAGAAGGTCGGCGGTTCGAATCCCCGTGATAGGGTGAGCTCCCGTTGCTCAGTCCCAGCTCCTGCCCACCTAGCAGTTCGAAAGCACATCAAAGTGCAAGTAGCTAAATAGGTACCGCTCTGGCGGGAAGGTAAACGGCGTTTCCGTGCGCTGCTCTGGTTCGCCAGAAGCGGCTTAGTCATGCTGGCCACATGACCCAGAAGCTGTACGCCGGCTCCCTTGGCCAATAAAGCGAGATGAGCGCTGCAACCCCAGAGTCAGCCACGACTGCACCTAATGGTCAGGGGTCCCTTTACCTTTACTTATACTATACATACATACCTACACACGTACCCCATACAGACACCCACCAAGTGAATTGACTTCCAGCCGTTCTTGTTATGCTACTTTATTTTTCCAACTAGCTTAAACGCATTTCATTATTTCTTTAATCTCTTCTTTTTTTATTAACTTTACTCTCCTTTCACTCTAATCATTTTCTGGATTCACTCAGTATCTGTCAGAAATTCTACTTTTTCCACATAAATTTTGATGTATTCCCACTCCTTATTCACTTTTTGTACCATATTTCCTCTTATCTTCCCTGTTAGTTCAGCATTTCCCTTGTACTGTAGCTATGATCGCTCAGCTTTTCTTCAAGCTAAATTCAGGCATTTGCTCTGGAGGTATTGAGACTCAGCCTCCTCATTTTAGGCAGCATGTGCTGATCCAGAGACTCTGCGTGAAGAAATTTGTTTCTTTTAAATTGCTCTTTCCCACCCTCATGCCTCTCCAAGTATGTTTATCCATCTCTGGTAATTTCTTCTGCCCTTCCCCTTTCACGTTCGTCTCTCTACCCCACCCAGCCACCAAATGGCTGAATTCTTTTGTTGCTCCTCTCTGATCTTTTCACTTCTTCCTCCTATATATACTTCTTCCTTCAGAATGCGGCAGCTAAACTGGTGACTGGGAGCGGCTGCTGAGACCATATAACACCGGTCCTGAAAGACCTACATTGGCTCCCAGTACGTTTCCGAGCACAATTCAAAGTGTTGGTGCTGTCCTTTAAAGCCCTAAACGGCCTCGGCCCAGTATACCTGAAGGAGCATCTCCACCCCCATCGTTCTGCCCAGACGCTGAGGTCCAGCACCGAGGGCCTTCTGGCGGTTCCCTCATTGAGAGAAGCAAAGCTACAGGGAACCAGGCAGAGGGCCTTCTCTGTAGTGGCACCCGCCCTGTGGAATGCCCTCCCATCAGATGTCAAAGAGATAAACAACTACCTGACATTTAGAAGACATCTGAAGGCAGCTCTGTTTAGGGACATTTTTAATGTGTGACATTTTAATGTATTTTTAATCTTTGTTGGAAGCCACCCAGAGTGGCTGAGGAAACCCAGCCAGATGGGCAGGGTACAAAAACAGTGGTACCTCGGGTTACATACACTTCAGGTTACATACGCTTCAGGTTACAGACTCTGCTAACCCAGAAATAGTGCTTCAAGTTAAGAACTTTGCTTCAGGATGAGAAAAGAAATCGTGCTCCAGTGCCGCGGCAGCAGCAGGAGGCCCCATTAGCTAAAGTGGTGCTTCAGGTTAAGAACAGTTTCAGGTTAAGTACGGACCTCCGGAATGAATTAAGTACTTAACCCGAGGTACCACTGTAAATTATTATTATTATTATTATTATTATTATTATTATTATTATTATTTCAGCTTTCCTCTCTTCTCCTCTTCATTTCAATTCCGACTTTGCTTTTATGACAACAACCGTTTGCCTCACTTTATAATTCTTCCCCCTCCTCCAGCCCTTTCCCTTCAAAGGATCTTCCTATTTCCCCTTTCTTACTGTTTTCATTTAAACCAATTCACAAACCAAAAACTTACACCTTGGCCACTAATAATGAAGCAAAGGTCATAGTCATTACTGCAAATTTATGATGCTTTCTTTGTGGTACACAAACAGCATTAGATGACTTAGAGTCACTTCCTTGAGGAAAGATGGCTGGATGTTGTGCAACAAATGAGTAACGCTTTGATTTTCTCCTGGAAACCAAAATATACGATCTGCTGGAAAGGCCCTAAGTTAGAGATTGGCTATCATACCAGTTGTGACTGACCTCTTCCTTTTTTCTTTGTGTTTTAAGAAAGTCATGAGCGATTAGCAGGTGACCTGCTAGAAGACTCAGTCAGTTCCAATTAGAGGAAGTTTTGTAGAAACCTCAGCCCGGAGAAGGGAGCAAAGTCTCACAGCTAATTTGTTATCTTGCATCTAAACAGCATCACAAGGAAGGTAGGAAAAGAAAAATAGGTACGTGACACTGAGTTCATTCCAAAGTTTCACTTCTCTATGCAGGTTCTGAAAATGATCTAGGGACGTGAAATGGCTGAAGAAGGCATGTGTCTGTCTCTGTGTGATGTTGGGAGAGGCACATATCTGACCAAGATCCTTGGAATACAGTGGTACCTCTGGTTACGTACTTAATTCGTTCCGGAGGTCCGTTCTTAACCTGAAACTGTTCTTAACCTGAAGCGCCACTTTAGCTAATGGGGCCTCCTGCTGCCGCCGCGCCACCAGAGCACGATTTCTGTTCTCATTCTGAAGCAAAGTTCTTAACCCGAGGTGCTATTTCTGGGTTAGCGGAGTCTGTAACCTGAAGCGTATGTAACCCGAGGTACCACTGTATGAGCATGTAAGAAGAGTCCTGCTGGGTTAGCCCTAGCAGAACAGCACTCCTCGCACCAGGGCTTCCAGCAACTCTTATTGAGAAGCATTACTCCCTCTGTTTTATAAACAATTTTAATTGGTTTTACATATAATTAACAATAACATATATTGTAACACATATGTTACAATAAGTAACATCGTACCCTCTTATTTGTTTAGTGGGACGCGGGTGGCGCTGTGGGTAAAACCTCAGTGCCTAGGACTTGCCGATCGTATGGTCGGCGGTTCGAATCCCTGCGGCGGGGTGAGCTCCCGTCTTCCGGTCCCAGCTCCTGCCCACCTAGCAGTTCGAAAGCACCCCTAAGTGCAAGATAAATAGGTACCACTCCGGTGGGAAGGTAAACGGCGTTTCCATGTGCTGCGCTGGTGCTGGCTCGCCAGAGCAGCTTCGTCACGCTGGCCACGTGACCCAGAAGTGTCTCCGGACAGCGCTGGCCCCCGGCCTCTTAAGTGAGATGGGCGCACAACCCTAGAGTCGGACACGACTGGCCCGTACGGGCAGGGGTACCTTTACCTTTACCCTCTTATTTTATCTCTTTGGCCCAAATGAGCCTAACGACTTCTCTTCCTCCCGTCTGATGGTTTTCAAAATTAAACTTTACATCTTTACATTTCGCTTCGTTTCCTACCCTTGTTATATCATTACCTCAAATATTATATTACTCAACCTGAATAGGGAGCAATTTCATCTTACAGATCTTCGGATAAACCTGCTAATGATGTTACCGGTAATTGCTTACAGTTGTCTTTCAAATATAATATAAACTTGTTCCAGTCCTTTTGGAATGCTTGGTCTTGCTGGTTCAGAATTCTTCCCGTCAGTTTCACTAGTTCTGCAAAACCCATCAGCTTCATCGGCCACTCTTCTTTTGTTGGTAACTCCTGTTGTTTCCATCTTTGGCCTAACAAAGATAAGAACAATATATAAGAACAATATTTTACCTTGTCTTGGTATCTCTCTACCCACTGTACCTGTTATGTACTGAAGTTCTCACCCTGGGTCAGCAGGGGGATACTGTAGATAGTTATGCAAATAAGGGATCGAAAGTGATTCAGTGATTGGATAGTTTTAGAAAATTGTTACAGTTACGTTGTAGTGGAGCTCTATATAAGCAGGCTGACTGAACCCTTCAGTTCAGTTCTGTTCTGGCCTGTGAATAAACAAGAGCTGTTTGAAGAATCGCTGTGTCGTCTGATATGCTCACCCACAACTTAACAGTACCCAATAAAAATGCTTCTGGTTCAGAAGCATTCCTGCCTCTGACGGTGGAGGCAGAACATAGCCATCCAGGCTAGTAGTCATTGATAGCTTTTTTCCTTCATGTTGAATCCTTGTTTAAAGCCATCTAAGTTGGCAGCCATCACTGCCTCCTGTGGCAATGAGTTCCATAGTTTAACTATGCAATGCAGGAAGGACTTTCTGTCAGCAATTCAGCCTACACTCAAGTAGGACCCTGGCAGAGACACATGCCCGACTGGCATGTTCCCTCCCTCCTGGTCGATCGTTCAGGAACTTCAAAAGCTTTCTTCAGCCCAAACATCACAGCGACCGATGCTAACAGACACCGGCATACTTAGGGATCCGCAGAGTTTGCACATCTTGCGTGACAGACCTCAGCAACTCAGAATTTTGGCTAATCTACTTTATTTACATATAAACACACGCGGAGCACTGCAACATGGGTCCCTCTCTCTCTAGCATCAGACAGCAAAGAGAAAGAACAAAGGACAATAGTCCCACTTCACGGAACACAGTAACACAAACATCCTGTCTCCATCACTTCCCACTCTGAAGAGTCAAAACATACACCGTCATGTGATAGACAACAATCCCATGACTGCAATCACGGAGCAGGAATTCTAACACTTTCTTTTATCTGACCTGAATCTTCCAACATTCAGCCTCATTGGATGTTTGTGATTTCTGTTACAAGGGAAGGAGACAAAACTTATCACTATCTACTTTCTCCATGCAGGGCATAGTTTTATAAACTTCTGCCATGTCACCTGTGCTTCTGTATAGCTCACCTTTCCAGAATGACAAAAGGGTTGTTTGCAAGGGTTTCCTCCACATATATTGTGTGTACACAGATGCTCTCTTCACATATAACAAATGCACTCAGGTTAGTCCTCTCCCTCTCTTCTGAAGTTCACCAAACGCCAAAAGAAGGCTTTTGTCTTTCAAACATGAAAATAGGTACTGGGGAGCAATCTGATTCAGCTTGCATTTAAAGGTGAAACTATTGCACTATCTGAAACAATACGAGAATGGAAATGGAGCTGTCCTTTGAAATGTACACTTCTCTGAATTTTGCAGTGAGTTCTCCAGTCAAGTCAAGTACACAAAAGTGCACACAGTTGGGTAAAGCACCTATAAAAATGCACATATTAGTGAAAATAACCTGCAAAAAAATATTATTTTACAGAGAAATGCTTTTGCAAAATGTGTATCTTAGGAAAATGTGTATATAAGAATGTGTTTACTGCCCTCTGGACTTCAGATGAAGGATGGTATATAAATTTAATAATTAAGAATAATGATATATCGGGAGAAATTGACACTAAAATGGTGATGAATTCTAATGAGGACTTTAAAAAAATGCACACAACTGATATGGAAATGTGAAAAACTGAACTTAAAATGGAAAAAAAAAATTAAGGAATTAAAATGGGCAGATTGGCCCATGTCTACATAGAATACAGACAATTCTGGACAAGATATTTTCTAAGAACACGGCAGCAAAATGCTGCCTGGGAGGACAGAGGAAAGGAAGCAAAATATATGCTTATTTTAAAAAATACCTATTCAAAGGACATAAAAATCTGTTCTCAAACACTCTAGAGTGGTACAGCCAGGTCCCCACCCTGAGAGTTTATCCTGAGGTGAACGTTGGTCAAGTATGATTGCCACAACATCCTGTCTCCAAATAACACTTTTCGTTTCAAGAAAACCATCTCAGGATCCCTGATGAGCAGGAAAATAAGAGAAGCTACCAAAGACTTGTTTACTGATAGCAAAAGCCTGTCACAATTAACCCTGCTTAATGAGTGAAGGGGCAACATCAAAGGAATGGAAGGATACTGGGCAACACACATTTCCATGTTGTTGTGTCAGGTACAGGAAGTTAAAGTCCAACAAAGTTTATTTACAAAATTAAAGATTGTACCATTGTTGTTGAATGCTTCTTTAATGATGAGTAATCTCTGACTGTTTCAACACACCCACATTTCCTATCATCTCTCACTATGAATCCACACAGTTTTTACATTTCAGCAGTTGTGGAAGATTTCTTCTCCCTGCTTGGCACAGAACCAAGCTTGCCCAATGAAGCAATACCTATGTGACTTCACTTCATCACTTTTCACAGCATTTGATGGGGAAAGTTCTTCACATACTTCTGATTGTTATAGATTTGGTGGGGGAACCCCCCTCCCCACCAAACCCTAGAAATTAATAAATTTGATTATTTGGAGAACTGAAGGGAAGATCGGAAGTCAATGAAAAATTACAGGCTAAGATTTTTTTTTCAAACCAAGGGTCTGGGAGAGAGGCATTAATATGACCAAATGGTTGGTAGTCCACCTGAGAGGAATTATGGGCCTCAGCAGACAGAGGTTGTCATGGTAATGAGGCATATGCCTGAAGTGACACAAAAAGAGAATATTTAGAACAGGCATGCCCAAAGTCCGTTTTGGGGGCCTGCCAGTCGGTTGGGGTAAAACCCCCCAAAAAGGTCTTCAATCCTAAAAAAATGTCAACAACTTTGGTCGGCCCTCACACATGTTCACTTCATCAAATCTGGCCCTCTTTTAAAAAGTTTGGGCACCCCTGATTTAGAACAAAGTGTACTGAAAAGAAGAAGGGGAGAAGAAAGACTGGGCTCCATTTTGGGCTGGCTGGCTGAAGGCAGGCTGGGAGAGATGTCATGCTGTGAGATCTGGACTCCATCCATGCAGACTGAAGGTGTAAATAGGTGAATAAACCCTATTTCTTAAAGCTATGAGAGTTTCTGCTGTGTCTCAATTCTCCAAAGGAACGTAGACCTTGAGTGAATGCCTGGAACCCCCTGAAATCTTGCTACTGCTCAGCAGAGATGGAGGGGTGGGCACCTGACTTTTGTAACATTATTGTATCTGCAAGTACCTTCACACATTGTAGCCAGTGTGGGGAACCTTTGGAAATTTGTAATTCCAGATGTTGCTGAATTACATCCCTGGGCGTTGGCCATGCTTGCTGGGGCTGATGGGAGTTGTAGTTCAGGGCCAAAGGTCCCGTGTTCATTGGCAATTAGGCTTCCCCATGGTGGGAAAATATGGCTCTGTGTGCTGCTCCCAACATCACCTTCTCTACTTGAGCTCCACACATTGACCCCTCTGGAGATCTGCACATTGAGTGGAAAGTCTGAAAGAGAAACCTATGTGTGTTCACTGAACTACCAAAATGTGCAAAGGCTCCTCCACACAGTACCAGCTGCTATGAGGACAAACAGCAAGAGATGGCCATAATGCTCAGTGATACATATCTGGCTGGAAGCTGTTGAGAACAGAATAGTTGGCAGAAGATGGGGTTGCCTGGATGTGTGTCTGCTCCTCCCATCATAACACTTGGCTAGGAGTGCTAGATGGCAGGGGGTGGGTTAGAGAACAAGGCCAGCCCAACACAGCAAATGATGTCCATTTCAAGGCCCGTACTACCAGAAGCAGCTTGCCAGGTGGTGAGAAGGTTGGCACGGTGCAAATGCATTGTTGGGAATGTTCAGTTGGCTCCGCTGGTGTGTTAGCAACCTGCTGACTTCCTCGCCCATCTCAACCCTCCCTCCCGTGGTTAAACAACAGTGACCTCACCTGCTGGGAAGCTAACACATCAGCTCCACCCCACCCAGCTCTTACCCAATGCCATCCAAGTTATTTCGGTACCAAAGACAGAAAATCCCACAAATGCCTCTCCCCTTCCTTGGCAGAATCACCATCATTGTCAACATCACCTGATTCGCTTGCCCCAAGTCAGCTGCCTGTAATAGCCACCACTTTCTGCCTAATGGTAGGGCCGGCCATGCTGGAGAAGGGCTTTGATATATGTTCCCAACTTATGGGGAGTTTCATATGGGTGTTTGGCACTGGTATCAAATAGATTTCTTGTTTGTACTTGGCAGCATTAACTGGGGCAGTATACTGTTGGGTTGAAAATGATCTCCATTAATGTAACATGCGTAAAGGTAAAGGTAAAGGGACCCCTGACCATTAGGTCCAGTTGTGGCTGACTCTGGGGTTGCGGCGCTCATCTCGCTTTATTGGCCGAGGGAGCCGGCGTACAGCTTCCGGGTCATGTGGCCAGCATGACTAAGCCGCTTCTGGCGAACCAGAGCTGCGCACGGAAACGCCGTTTACCTTCCCGCCAGAGTGGGACCTACCCGTATTTTTCGCACCATTGGACGCACCGGACAATAGGACGCACCTTGTTTTAGAGGGGGGAAAACAAGAAAAAAAAAATCTCCCCCTCTCTGCCCAGCGCCCCTTCCGCGAAGGGGCCGTTTAAGGTGCGTTCAGTCGCCTTCAGGCGGCTACCTCGGAAGCCTGGAGAGGGGTGGGTGCGCAGCGACCCCTCTCCTCTCCAGGCTTCAGGTTCCTTTCGACCTGCTCCTTGGGGCTGGCGGGGGGAAGCCCACCACCAGCCCCAAAGAGCAGGTTGGGGAGAAGCGGAAAGGCGCGCGTCACCTCTCCAGCTGGGAGAGGGTCGCGGAGCCCCGCGCGCGCTCTCCGGCTGGAGAGGTGACGCGCGGCTATAGAGGCTCCTGCCACAGCCGCGGGTCACCTCTCCAGCCGGGAGAGGGTAAGCGGGGCTTCTTTAGCCCCGCGTGCTCTCCCGGTTGGAGAGGGGGACACGCGGCTATAGAGGCTCCTGCCATAGCCGCGCGTCACCTCTCCAGCTGGGAGAGGGTCGCGGGGGGCTTCTTTAGCCCCGCGCACGCTCTCCCGGCTGGAGAGGTGACGTGCGGCTATGGTTTCTTCGCTCCATAGGACGCACACACATTTCTCCTTCATTTTTGAAGGGGGGAAAGTGCGTCCTATAGAGCGAAAAATACGGTATTTATCTACTTGCACTTTGATGTGCTTTCAAACTGCTGGGTTGGCAGGAGCAGGGACCGAACAACGGGAGCTCACCCCGTCACGGGGATTTGAACCGCCGACCTTCTGATCGGCAGGTCATAGGCTCTGTGGTTTAACCCACAGCGCCACCCGCGTCCCGTAACATGCATACTCGTGTGTTTTTTACGAGCTCTAGATGTCTGTTAACAACATCCTCAGGGGGTGGAAAAACACGGGTGCAACTTAGTGTAAAACTGACCTTTTGCAACCTGCTGGTGTGGGAGATGCCTGGGAACTTTTCCTGAACCCAGCAATGCAACACAAACACCTTAATTTGCTCCTGTGGAAATAAAAGGGGGGTGGAGGGGTGAAATCAGCATTCACTGGAGGAAACAAAGCACCACAAGATGCCAGAGGGTGGGGGAACTGAACCAGAATGTGCTCAAAGCCTGAATATATATGTATCTATGAGATCACCTCTTCTGCTACATTCCATGATATCATAATAGGTGAAGTGCTCAGCCTTTTCAGTTCCTCAAAAGGACATCTGCAGATGTGGTTGACAAATCTTTTCATCAGGGGGGAAGGGATGGAATAAGAGAGATGAGTCATGCTGCTAGTTTAAGGTGACGGTGGTGGGGCAAAACATTTGGACCTTTGAGCTATTTTTTAAAATTAAAATAAATCCTATACACAACTCCTCATTGATTTCAATGGGGCTTTCTCTGAGGTAAAGGTAAAGGGACCCCTGAACATTAGGTCCAGTCGTGGCTGACTCTGGGGTTGCAGCACTCATCTCGCCTTATTGGCCGAGGGAGCCGGCGTACAGCTTCCGGGTCTTGTGGCCAGCGTGACTAAAGCCGCTTCTGGCGAACCAGAGCAGCGCACGGAAATGCCGTTTATCTTCCTGCCAGAGCGGTACCTATTTATCTACTTGCACTTTGACGTGCTTTCGAACTGGTAGGTTGGCAGGAGCAGGGACTGAGCAACGGGAGCTCACCCCGTCGCGGGGATTCGAACTGCTGACCTTCTGATCGGCAAGTCCTAGGCTCTGTGGTTTAACCCACAGTGCCACCTGTGTCCCTTCTCTGAGGTAAATGGTTACAAATTCTTTGCATACTTCCCTGGGAGTAACTACCATCAAAGCCTATCTTTGATGGGCTTCAGGGCCGGCCCAGCCATTGGGCAGGTTGAGGCTACTGCCTCAGATGGCAGAAGGCCCTGAGGCAGCACCCCATGGGTGTCCTACCCCCTCCAGAGAGGTCCTTCCTGAAATTTGCTCCAAGGCCAGCACCGCTTCTCCACCAGCAGTGGAGGCAGCAGAGTGGGCACTGCCTGTGGTGGCAGCAGTGGCAGGGAAACGTGGCACTTCCTGTTTCCCCTTTCACGTGGTGAAGCAGGACACACTGCCACTGACAGTCTGTCTTTAGAAGTGATGTGCCTTCAGATCATAACCTGGGGCCACATTATTATTATTATTATTTGTTTATACCCTGCCCATCTGGCATGGTTTTCCCAGGCACTCTGGGCGGCTTCCAACTGAATATTAAAAACAATACATCATCAGACATTAAAAACTTCCCTAGACGCCTTCAGATGTCTTTAAAAAGTAGAATAGTTGATTATTGTCTTGACATCTGGTGGGAGGCCGTTCCACAGGGCGGGTGCCACTACCGAGAAGTCTCTCTGCCTGGTTCCCTGTAACCTCACTTCTCGCAGTGAGGGAACCGCCAGAAGGTCCTCGGCGCTGGACCTCAGTGTCCGGGCTGGATGATGGGGGTGGAGACGCTCCTTCAGGTATACAGGACCGAGGCCGTTTAGGGTTTTAAAGGTCAGTACCAAGGTCAGTGCTCGGAAACATACTGGGAGCCTACATACAATGCAGCTCTCTGAGCATGGGCTTTCCTTTTCTCACATCCCTCTGAATGTGTGGGTTCTGGCAACGTGAAGGCAGACTTGTGGACTGGACGAATGCCTCCCCCTGTCATGATGTAAAGGCAGCCCAATAAGAAGCACTGAATTGTGGTTGTTGCATTTTCCTTCAAAGCATTGACAGAGATGAGTCACACCTCTGGTCTGAGACTCCGATGTGTGATAAGTTTGTACAAAGTGAGGCAGTGGCTGTTAAATGAGTTAGTTTTCACATCTTCTTTTGCTTATCTTTCAATATTAATGGTACCGTTCTGGAGTTCTCTTTTAAGACTTTATGCTTGTATGCATACATGCTTATAACATAACTGAATTTGAATTCTGAATATTAATATTGATTAGTTGGTAACAGTGTAATTGGTGCTGTGCATATGTCCACACCTGCACCTCACATTTAAAACAGTATCATGCCACTTTAAACAGTCATTGCTTCCCCCAAAAAATCTTGGGAACTGTAGTTTGCTAAGGCTGCTGTGTGTTGCTAGGAGACCCCATTCTACTCACAGAGCTACAATTCACAGAGTGGTTTAACAATCAACCCTTCTTCCTATGGGAATTGTAGCTCCATGAGGAGAACAAGAATCTCCTTACTACTCTCAGCACCCTTAACAAACTACATTTCCCAGAATTCTTTGGGGAAAACCATAGCTGTTTAAAGTGGTATTATAGTGCTTTAAATGTGCAGATGTCACCTAAGTTTGATCCTGGACAACTTCTCACAATACCTTTCTGTGGAGTTAGTTCACACTCAGCTATGAGTCATCAGTTAAGTGAAAACGCATTTGCGGCGGAGCCCCGAAGCCTTTTTGCCATCACCTGACAAAACAGTTCAGTCTCTTTCCACACTTCTTCCATGCACTAAACTTCCTCTTTTATACCACAATGAATTAGCAGAATTCTAGGCTAGAACTCAAATCAGGAAGTAAAACACATTTTCCCCTGAGCTCTGCCACTTCGATCTACAGGTGGGAGGCTACATGTTAGAATGCTCTCCCACAAAATAAAC
>JAXCMG010000039.1:14984359-15020041 GCA_034642415.1 Podarcis siculus
CCCCCCCCCATGCCTGCTATTTATTTATTTTATATATTTATTAAAGACTGCACCATCATAAGGCAGTGTCCCTCAGTCGTAGGGTTACCATATTTCAAGAGGTAAAAATCCAGACAAAAATAGGACATGTCTGGGATTTTCAAGATGTATGGCAACCCTACCAGTGTGGTAGGGTGGTTAAGAGCGGTGGACTCGTAATCTGGTGAACCGGGTTCGCTTCCCCGCTCCTCCACATGCAGCTGCTGGGTGACCTTGGGCCAGTCACACTTCTCTGAAGTCTCTCAGCCCCACTCACCTCACAGAGTGTTTGTTGTGGGGGAGGAAGGGAAAGGAGATTGTTAGCCGCTTTGAGACTCCTTCGAGTAGTGATAAGGCGGGATATCAAATCCAAACTCTTCTTCTTCTTCTTCTTCTACTCATTTGGGACTGAGAGCAGCAGTCCAGAAGGCTATCATAATCAACAATTTGAAAAGTTGTTGAGTGGTCAGAAGAACCGGGAAAAGTGTACTCCCTTTGTGCAGTCCCTGGTGTAGGCAGGGCCGTATTTAGGTTTGATGAGGCCCTAAGCTACTGAAGGTAATGGGGCCCTTTATATGTCCAGCTGTCCTTGGTCAACAACAAATTGTCGCTGTTTTTTGTGTTGAATGTATGCTGCATGGTAATTTATGGACCTAATAGGTATCTAAAGCCATTTGCACATAATCAATAGGAGTCTACACAACACAGAACACTGTTGCTGTATGTAGGTTTTATTTTATTTGTTTTTTATCTTATATTTTGGAAATGTACATCCAGTTGTTTTTTCTTTAATTTTTTTTGGGGGGGGGCCCAAGAGAGTGGGGCCCTAAGCTATAGCTTGTTTAGTTTATACGTAAATCCAGCACTGGGTGTAGGTCA
This sequence comes from Podarcis siculus, assembly GCA_034642415.1. Classification (NCBI taxonomy): domain Eukaryota; kingdom Metazoa; phylum Chordata; class Lepidosauria; order Squamata; family Lacertidae; genus Podarcis; species Podarcis siculus. The sequence goes on from JAXCMG010000039.1 coordinate 14,985,257, forward strand.
CCCACAAATGCATCCAAGGCTGTCTCAGGGCTGATCCAAACTTTTCTTTTGTCCCACTCTTTCCAGACACAAGTACGCACCGTGTCCGAGTGTGTTTCATTTTGCCCTGGAGCACATGTCAGCTTGGGTTTTCTGCAGAATGCCATTGGCCCTGATTGAACTTTAAAGAGTGGGTTTTCATGAGCAAAGCTCAAGAGCAAAATAATAATAATAATAGTAATAATAATAATAGTTGGGGGACTTGAAAACTGAGCTTTAAAGCATGGACTGTGCCTGGAAGAGCAAGTGCAGATAAACCCTCAGTTCCAAAACTGGGTCAGAAGGTAAGGTAAATGTAAAGGGACCCCTGACCATTAGGTCCAGTCGTGACCGACTCTGGGGTTGCGGCGCTCATCTCGCTTTATTGGCCGAGGGAGCCGGCGTACAGCTTCCGGGTCATTCTGGCGAACCAGGGCAGTGCACGGAAAAGCCGTTTACCTTCCCGCTGGAGCAGTACCTATTTATCTACTTGCACTTTGACATGCTTTCGAACTGCTAGGTTGGCAGGAGCAGGGACCGAGCAACAGGAGCTCATCCCGTCACGGGGATTCGAACCACCAACCTTCTGATCAGCAAGTCCTATGCCCTGTGGTTTAACCCACAACGCCACCCTTGTCCCTGGGGTCAGAAGGTAGACTTAGGTAAATCCAGATATGAATCACCCAGAAGAACCTGCTAACTGAGTCACCAGCACACAATCACCTTGTTCAAAAATTGTGTTCAACAGATCCATAGATAGCTGGATAGTGGTTGTTTTTAGTTCTGCTTACTTCAAGTCTCTCTGAACCAATAACAGTATGTGTGCGCACTGCAATGTATAAATAGGGCTCTGTGCATATCTCTGCAATAGCAGGAATATTGTTATTTTTTGAAAGTAATTAAAACACCAAGTGTCGGCAATTAAGGGAAACATTGTTGAATTAACACGCAAACAAAAGACGGACAAGCTGGAGCAGTAATAGAAATAGCTGTTTTTGACAGCTGTTTAAAATGAGAGAAAAGAGTCTTTCCATAGTGCCCCGTTCTAAATAGAGATGCACAAGATTTTGACTCTTTATCCCCTCCTCCCACGATCACAATTATGTTCCAGCAGGAATGCTTTTTGACAAATCAGAAATGTTTTCCTAAAGAAAGGAACAGGTTTATTTTTCGTTAACAGTGTGAGGGCATGTATGCATAAACTGTTATCAGCCTTCCAGTTTTCTGAATTCCTGCTGGAAGACAAAGAGAGCTGAATCCAAGGGATATTGGGTCACTCTGCGTGGGGCTGCCCTTGAAATTGACCCAGAAACTCCAGTGGGTGTAGAATGCTGCGGCGAGACTCCTTACGGGGTCCTCGATGCGAGGTCACATTCACCCGGTGCTGTACCAGCTGCATTGGCTCCCGGTGGAGTACAGGATCAGGTTTAAGGTGCTGGTTTTAACTTTTAAAGCCCTATACGGCCTAGGACCCTCGTACCTATGGGACCGCCTCTTCTGGTATGCCCCACGGAGGACCTTACGGTCTGCTAACAACAACATCTTGAAGATCCCGGGCCCCAGGGAAATTAGACTGGCCTCGACTACAGCCAGGGCCTTTTCGGCCATGGCCCCAGCCTGGTGGAATGCTCTTCCACAAGAGACCAGGGTCCTGCGCGATTTGACATCTTTCTGCAGGGCCTGCAAGACGGAGCTGTTCCGCCAGGCCTTTGGGCAGGATGCAGTTTGACTTACTTTCCTTTGTATAAAACAACCCCAAAGAAGGCCCCCAACCCGCTCACAGGTCCTTGTATGATCAGTGGAAACAGTTGGTCCTGGCAAGTATTAACCACTCTCAATTCCAACCTGATAATTGTCACCTGCCCAGATTTTAACTTGTCTGAATTAATTTTAAGATGTTTTTTAATTGATTGATATCTGTTTTTATGCATATTGTGTTGTTTTTATGATGTTAGCTGCTCTGAGCCTGGCCTCTGCCGGGGAGGGCGAGATACAAATAAATTATTATTATTATTATTATTAGGATCCTTCGTTTATTGTGTCATGCACTGCTAAGGCAGGTCAGGAGTACCATTGACTAGGGACATAAAAATCTGTCAATTTCTGTCCCACTTTTTCCAGTCTTCACACCAGTTCACTAAATGTCTGATCAGCTTACACATTTTTTAAAGTTCTCATGAAGAATTATCAGCATTGTAGTGTACATTTCTCCTGATATATCTGTTTTGTTCCTGTAGTTTTCTTGAATATACACATTTTTGCAAGCAGTTTTCCTTGCTATAAAGCGGTTCTGTATACTTTGTTTGCTAAAAATATGCTTTCTTGTACACTTTCATTGTTGTTGTTCAAGAACTGCATTGCAAAATTCAGAGAAGTGCAAATTTCAAAGGGCAGCTGTGTGTCGGTTTGTGTACCGCTTTGGGATGTGGAAATTATGCATTAAAAATGAGGCAAGCCAATTTTCTGTTGCCCTGCCTCTCAGATTCCTTTGATTCACAAAGTCAGCAGCTGGGCCTCCCCTGGCCCAGATCCAGCCCTCTGAAGGAGACTGATCAGCCATCAAGAAGCAAAAAGTGTGTGGCAAAATCGACATTTGTGGCAACAGAACTCGTGGCAGGTCACTTCAAGGGATGGGGGAAGTAGAGGTTCCACTTCTCAAATAACCAAGAAAACTAGCTGCTGGTTGTGGTTTGCTTTGGTTCGCAATATGACTTGTAAATTTCAGAGGTGTGTGTGTCTCTGTGTGTGTCTGTGTCTGTGATGAAAAAAGTTGAACCAGATAAACTAGTTTTCTTGGTTGTGCCTTGGGAGGGGAAAGAACGCATGCAACATTTTACAAGCAGAACAGTTTTATTACGATGATCTATGGGGATCTTTCTTAGCAATTGCTTGCATAGCATTTTACAGTCTTGAAAATGATCAGACGTCATCCTTTGTCCAGGCATTGGCTGGGTGGGAGATGTGAAATCCCCTGGCACCGAGCCAAAAAGATTATCCTTTTCTCCCCCTTATATGGCTATCCTGCTGCACATAAGCAGAGCGAAGGTTGCCTAATAGGTTTCGCTGGCTGCTAATGGGAAGCTGCGCATATAAATGGTTTCATTCCAAGTCTGGTATCAGACTTGAGCGGTGCTGGTTATGTGGGGGCGGGAGGGGGGAGCTCTGAATCAAGGCAGCCCCTCCCCCCTCCCCTCTCCATATGAAATTGTGGATGCTGCAGCAGAGAGTGGTTTGCTGGTACCCAGTGTGCGTGAGGGTTTGCGCCAGAGGGTGAGGTTCAGAGGGTGAACAGAGCCCGGTGCGCCAGTCCAGGCTCTGCTGTCGACACCGCCAGCCCTGAGCCGCTTTGCAAGGTGGGCAGGGCAGCGTTAGAAGGACGTAGCACCCATGCGCCCTTCGATCCCAGCCAGGGCCGTCTTAAGCATATCCAGCGCCGTGGTGCAAAGATCCCTCAGGCGCCCCCCCTTTCCCAGAGTTGTCGACCTTTTCCCAAGCCTCTCCGGGGGTCGCTGTCCTCCTGCAGAGGCTTGGGGGGGGCAAGCTGCACGCCCACCAGCCATATAGTTGACGGGGCACAGCTGGCGGGTGTGCAGGGAAAGGGGAGGCCGCCTTCATACCTCCTGGGAATAACAAATTTGGATATTCCGCAAAAGAGGAAGGGTATCTTTTTATATGCGGTGGCGGCGGCAAGAGTTCTGATCGCGGCAAAATGGAAGAGTACTGAAATTCTCTCTGTACAAGATTGCTGACAAAAGCTGACAGAAAATGCCGAATTAGACGGTCTCTCAGAAAAAATAAAGAATAAATCAAAACAGGAAATTTTTCAAAATGGGAGGTTTTCAAAGAATATTTGAAAAATAAATAAGGTAGTTTAAATTCTGTTGCAGCATTCGAGGAACTTAAGTAATAGTTGCAAGGTAGATATAATAAATTAGATATATTAAGAAAAAGTTTAATTACGATAACAGTGTGTATTGGCAATAAGCTATAATATGAAATCGAAATATGGAATAGATGGGAGGTTGGGTCTTTAGTATTAAGACCAATATACGTTTTATTGTTTGTTAAGAAAATTATGTGTCTATGGTTCCTGTGTGTACAGTGGTACCTCGGGTTACATACGCTTCAGGTTACATACGCTTCAGGTTACACACTCCACTAACCCAGAAATAGTGCTTCAGGTTAAGAACTTTGCCTCAGGATAAGAACAGAAATCGGGCGGCAGCAGCGCGGCGGCAGCAGGAGGCCCTATTAGCTAAAGTGGTGCTTCAGGTTAAGAACAGTTACAGGTTAAGAATGGACCTCCAGGAATGAATTAAGTACTTAACCTGAGGTACCACTGTAATTTGGTAATTGTGTTTTTTCTTTTTTCTTGCTGTATCAATAAAAATTGGGGGGGGGAGAGAAAAAACAAGAAAGGGGAGGCCACCGGCAAAGCTGCACAGCTCCCCCACTCGCTGCGGCACCCCTGAGAGGCCAGTGCCGTGGCGCAATGCGCCAGTAAGCCCAATAGGAAAGACGGCTCTGATCCCAGCCTTGGCACATGGCTGTCGTATCCTCCTCACACCACCCTGCCAGCCCTGAGCCACTTGCAGTGCTAGGATCTGATCTCTACGATTTGCCCAGTGAATCATTCAGATCAGCTCTCAGCCTCACAAAGCAGCGCAGGGCTGACACAGCAGCACGAGCAGTGGCCCCCCCCAGCAAAATATGCCAGGGGTCATTGCCCCAGCAGGTCCCCTCCATGCTATGCCCCTGCTTCAGGGGGAAGTTGGGGGCAGGAGGGGGGGGGCAGGGAAACAAACATTTATAAGCATCTTCGGAAGACAGCCTATGGGGAGTGTTCTACATATGCCACAATTTTGAGAGAGCAGAAAGAAGAAATGCGTGGGATGCGTGACACTGGATGCAGGTTTAACGTATGCAAGCCTATGTACATCTACTCAAAAGTAGGGCCCACTGTCAGGGGCATTCCTTGAGGTCTCAAATTTCAGTGGCACCCTGTGCGACATCAAAATCCGGTGCCCCTGCACCTTTTGCCTTCTGTTTGACTTCATAGTGGCAGTGCCTATCGTGATGCCCCAGGAGCATCAGGTGTGACCAAACTGGTTGTACTCCCCTAAATTTGCCTTTGCCACTGGCTTCATGAGACCTACTGCTAGATAACTGTGTCTATGCAGTCTCGGGATTTCAGCACCCCCCTTTTTAAAAGAACCTAAGTTTCTAGCTCTTATGGGTATGAAGTCTAAAAGTGCTCATGCCTTGTGAAATCATAGAAGCCAGAGGAGGAGGAGGTGAGCAGGATTTCTAGTGGCCAGATGTGTCTTCTATACTTTGCATGGACAGATGTTTTCTTGAATAGCAAAAACAGCATGCATCATGTAAAATCCAGAGTAAATTATTTGGAAATTTAAAAAACCCTTATGCACTTACCATCATTTATACAGATCAAGGGGTTTTTGATTTTCCTTGCTGTGTAATTCAGACTCCCTTTACACAATTTCTGCAGAAATTTCAATTAATTCAGCATAGTATTTATCTATTTATTTACCGGCACCATGCCTGCCTTCCCACACAAACAGATAAATAAAGACCAACTCACAAACAGGTGAGCAACCACCGACAAGAATAATATAGCAAAAGGAGGAGGAGGAAGAAGAGAAGAAGCCATTAAAGTTATTTTAAAAGAATGTTCAATGTTTATTGAACATGCAAACAACATCACTCCTGACTTGACATGTCAGTGAGACATATCCTTAGAGCCTGGGAGAAAAACGAACGCCTGTCTTTGTAACTTCTGGTTGGATGATGAAGAGAAGTGGGTGGAAGACCCGCCCCTCTCTTTAATTGCTCGGTCGTTGTTCCCTAATTGCCTTCAGGTGTTGAATCAAAACAATCAGTACTTATGACGCAAGCCTCTAAGATAAAGACAGAGATTAAGATATGTGACAACCTCGCCACGCTCCGTTACTTAACTACCGTATATAACGAGATAAAACCTTTCAACTCTTACTTTTTGGCTTTGTACTTATTCAGTTTTTTGGGAAACAAATAAAAATAAAAGTGGGGGGAAGCAGTGGTAGTGACCAAATCCTCAAGAAAATCAGTATTTCAGAAAAGCCTAAGGAGCTACAATTACTTCACAGCTCATCGAAAAGCAGGCAGTGATGGTAGGGTTGCCCATATTTCAAACAGTGAAAATCCAAACTGTTGCTGAGCTTTTTTTGGCACGTTTGCAAAGAAAAATGGAGGTTTTTGAGTTATTTTTAAGGGAAATCACCCAAAACAACACTGTTGTTGTTGTTTAGTTGTTTAGTCGAGTCCGACTCTTCGTGACCCCATGTACCAGAGCACGCCAGGCACTCCTGTCTTCCACTGCCTCCTGCAGTTTGGTCAAACTCATGTTAGTAGCTTCGAGAACACTGTCCAACCATCTCGTCCTCTGTCGCCCCCTTCTCCTTGTGCCCTCCATCTTTCCCTACATCAGGGTCTTTTCCAGGGAGCCTTCTCTTCTCATGAGGTGGCCAAAGTATTGGAGCCTCAGCTTCAGGATCTGTCCTTCCAGTGAGCACTCAGGACTGATTTCCTTCAGAATGGATAGGTTTGATCTTCTTGCAGTCCATGGGACTCTCAAGAGTCTCCTCCAGCACCATAATTCAAAAGCATCAATTCTTCAGTGATCAGCCTTCTTTATGGTCCAGCTCTCACTTCCATACATCACTACTGGGAAAACCATAGCTTTAACTATACAGACCTTTGTTGGCAAGGTGATGTCTCTGCTTTTTAGGATGCTTTCTAGGTTTGTCCAGACAACAGACAAAACAACACCGCCAACATGCAATACTGCATGGTTGCCATGCAGTATTCCAGATACATCCGGGAAATTCTGGACATAGGACAACCCGGGGTCATGCATACCTCACAGCTTTGATAGTAAGCAGTGGATTTTCATGCACAGGAAATTATAGTATTTGAGAAGGCCACTTCTGCCTTAAGGAGGAGGTGGGGTTGTGGGCTTCACGGCCCCTCCACATGTGCAGGGGGTGGGAGGCCAGCCCTGTGTGACTGGGAGATTGCCAGCTGCATCACCCCCTGGCCAGCCAATCAGGTTGTTCCAGGGTGTGTGGCCTGTCCCATAAAGGCAGGACGCAGCTGGGGATCTCCCTCTTTTGCTGCCTTTCAGCTGCTCCGGTTTTATACACTTTTGGAACCACTGAAATGAACATAGGAACCTAAATAGAGCCCAGCTGGATCAGGCCAATGTCTAGATCAGAATCCTGTTCTCACGGTGGCCAACCAGATATCTGTGGGAAGCCCCCGAGCAGGACCTCTGTGCAACAGGCCTCTCTCTGCTTGTGATGCCCATCAACTGATCTGCTGAGGCATACCAAGGCATTTGATAGTGGAGGTATAATATAGGCATCATTGCTAGTAACCAATGATAACCTTATCATATCTAGAATGGTCTGAATCTCCTTTAAAGCCATTATAAAAGTGGAGGCAGGCAGTGGCTCCGCATGGACCACTTGAAAATTGCTGAGGTCTTGGCAGACCACTTAATTATATCTATACAGTGGTACGTCAGGTTAAGTACTTAATTCGCTCCGGAGGTCCGTACTTAACCTGAAACTGTTCTTAACCTGAAGCACCACTTTAGCTAATGGGGCCTCCTGCTGCTGCTGTGCTGCCGTAGCACAATTTCTGCTCTTATCATGAAGCAAAGTTCTTAACCTGAAGCACTATTTCTGGATTAGCGGAGTCTGTAACCTGAAGCGTATGTAACCAGAGGTACCACTGTATTTAACAAAGCTGTATTTTACCCTAGCTTTCCTGGAATATTTGTTAAGCTAACTGGCTCATAATTTCTTGACTCCCGTTTTTAAAAATAGTGCTCCACTGGCCACTTTTCAGTCATAAGAACGTAAGAAGAATCTGCTGAATCATCTGGTCCAACATCCAGTTCTCACAGTGATCAAACAGATGGCTCTTGGAAATACATTGATCCTCCAGTATGGAGCTAGTTACATATCTTTGTTAGCAAATCAGCAATTTCACATTTGAGTTCTTTAATGGGTGGATCCCATCAGGACAGTCATTTGTTTGTGTTCATTTTGTCAATAATAATAATAATAATAATAATAATAATATTTTTTTATTTATACCCCAGCCACTCTGGGCAGCTTCCAACAGAATATTAAAATACAATAACCTATTGAACATTAAAAGCTTCCCTAAACAAGGCTGCCTTCAGATGTCTTCTAAAAGTCTGGTAGTTGTTATTTTCTTTGACATCTGGTGGGAGGGCATTCCACAGGGTGGGTGCCACTACCGAGAAGGCCCTCTGCCTGGTTCCCTGTAGCTTTGCTTCTCGCAGCGAGGTAACCGCCAGAAGGCCCCTGGATCTGGACCTCAGTGTCCGGGCAGAACGATGGGGGTGGAGACGCTCCTTCAGGTATACTGGACCGAGGCCGTTTAGGGCTTTAAAGGTCAGCACCAACACTTTGAATTGTGCTTATTAAAAATAAGGTTTAGAACGGCTCTTGTCATCACTATTTGCCTCTCTTCCTCAGATTCCCTTCTGGAGAAAGTCAGCTCAGGCACAGAAACCCACTCTACATCTTCTGCAATGAAGACAGAAGCAGAGAGTTAATTCAGCTTCTTTACCATCACACAAGCCCAAGAGAAGAGCCAAACAGCAGCTTCAAAATGGCCCTGAAAGTCCCTTCTCCAGGCAATGGAGAAGGGACTTTCCAGTTCATTTTGAAGCTTCTCTCTCTCTCTCTCTCTCTCTCTCTCTCTCTCTCTCTCTCTCTCTTTTGTCTTCCTTCGTACATGTCTCACTCTTTGGTTTCTCTAGCAATGAGCTTCCCAGTTCATTTAAAAGCACCTCCACCCCCTCTTGTAGGAAGTGTTTCTAGCAGAAACCATTGAGAAATCTGGGTGTAGAAATAGCATTCAGCATATGTTGAAAAATATTCTTAGTGTTTTTACGTGTTCCTGGCTGAGCCCGGGTGAACCTATATAACTTCTCCCTCCCCCATCTCTGTATCTGAAATGTACCTTTGAGCGGAGACAGGATGCACATATACACAGACCTGCATTCATATACATATCACTATATATTCATATATAGAGTGAGGAACTATGCACATTGCTAAGAACATGTGGGAGAGCCAGTATGGTGTAGTGGTTAGGAGCAATGGACTCGTAATCTGGTGAACCGGGTTCGCGACTCCGCTCCTCCACATGCAGCTGCTGGGTGACCTTGGGCTAGTCACACTTCTCTAAAGTCTCTCAGCCTCACTCACCTCACAGAGTGTTTGTTGTGGGGGAGGAAGGGAAAGGAGATTGTTAGCCACTTTGAGACTCCTTAGGGTAGTGATAAAGCAGGATATCAAATCCAAACTCTTCTTCTTCAACAACAACATTTGGAACTTTGGGTGCCAAGGGAGTTAACGGCGTGCTAAAGGAGGAGAATGAGATTGCAGAGCAGTTGAATGAATTCTTGGCCTCTGACTTCACAACAGAAGCTATAGGGCAGACCCCACAGTAACATTTACAGGAAGAGAGTCTGAGGGACGTAGTGGTGATGAGAGATGAAGTTCTAGGCTTAATCGCCTGATCTGGAGGGCACCTGGGTTCTCAAAGAACTCAACTGTGAAACTGATGATCTGCTATTAAAAATACGGAACATGTCCCTCAGATCAGTCTCCATACCTGAGGACTGGGAAGCAGCTCATGTGACACCATCTTTTAAAAAAGGATCCTGGAAATTACAGGCTAGTTAGATTAATGTCTGTCTTGGGGAAACTGGTGTAACATATTGTTAAAGGTAATATTTTATTTCTTTATATATATATGAAAAAACCACATTTATATACTATCTTGTCATTTTTAAAAAATCAAAGTGGTTTACAAAAAGAAACCATACAATAAAAACTATATTTAAAAGAAAAGTGCAGAAAATAGCTAGAGAAAGGCTTTTCTCCCTCTCGTAACACTAAAAGTCATGGGCATCTGATGAAGCTAAATGCTGGATGATTCAAGACACATAAAAGAAAGTACCTATCCACTCAGTGCATTATGGAACACTCTCCCACAAGAGAAAGTGATGTCCGCCAAATCAGATGGCTTTAAAAGATTAGAGAAATTCATAGACGACAAGACTGTCTCTGCCTTTGCAGCTGGAGACAGTAATACAGTAGTACCTTGGTTTAAGAACAGCTTAGTTCATGAACGCGGGTGGCGCTGTAGGTAAAAGCCTCAGCGCCTAGGGCTTGCCGATCGAAAGGTCGGCGGTTCGAATCCCCGTGGCGGGGTGCGCTCCCGCTGCTCAGTCCCAGCGCCTGCCAACCTAGCAGTTCGAAAGCACCCCCGGGTGCAAGTAGATAAATAGGGACCGCTCCGGCGGGAAGGTAAACGGCGTTTCCGTGTGCTGCGCTGGCTCACCAGATGCAGCTATGTCACGCTGGCCACGTGACCCGGAAGTGTCTCCGGACAGCGCTGGCCCCCGGCCTCTTGAGTGAGATGGGCGCACCAACCCCAGAGTCTGTCAAGACTGGCCCGTACGGGCAGGGGTACCTTTACCTTTACCTTAGTTCATGAACAACTTGGATTAAGAGCACTGCAAACCAGGGAGTAGGTGTTTTGGTTTCTGAACTTTGCCTTGGAATAAGAACATGTTTTGCTTCCTGTTGAGTGTGTTCCGTTTGTAAATTGAGTCCCCCGCTGCTATGGGAAAGCACGCCTTGGTTGAAGAACGCTTTGGTTTAAGAATGGAATTCCGGAACAGATTAAGTTCGTAAACCAAGGTATCACTGTACAGTCATACCTCGGGTTAAAGTAGCTTCGGGTTGAGCGTTTTCGGGTTGTGCTCTGCGGCGACCCGGAAGTAACAGAACATGTTACTTGTGGGTACCGCCACTCACGCATGCACAGACGCTCAAAATGACATCACGTGCAGACGTGGGTTGCATTTGCTTCAGGATGCGAACGGGGCTCTGGAACGGATCCCGTTCACATCCAGAGGTACCACTGTATACCAGTTTCTGGAACCACAGGAGGGGAGAGTGTGATTGAGCTTGAGCCATGCTTGAGGGTTTCCCATAGGCAGCAGGTTGGCCACCATGAGAACAGGATGCCAAACTGGGTGAGCTACTGGCCTGATCCAGCAGTCTCTGCTTACAGGATGCTGCCTGTTCATAGCACTGCTCCAAAAGTGCAAGAAAGGGCCAGTCTCCTAGGTGATGGGTAAGAGAAAGCGAAGAGGCTGGATTCACTTCCCACAACACACAAACATGCCCTTTCACCCAGATTTTGCTGCTGTGCGATTGTCTGCATTCTTCTTCTTCTTTTTAAATGTATTTTTATTAAAGATTTTCTAACCACTTGCATTATAACTATGATACCAGACCCTTAGCATGAAGATCAGTTTGCTTGAGATGGGTCTCTTGTATTTCTGGTGTGGCTGTTGTCTTCGAACACTACATGCACATGAAGAGCAGGAGAGATGAGCCTTTTGAAGGGAAGATGGTGGATTTAAGGATAAGTGAGCGCATGGAAACTCCGACACACACACCGCAAAAAGAAAAGTAAAAGAGCAGTGGATTTCCTTTTGCCAAATATTTGCAGACACGATAATCAAGGAGGAGAAAGGAATGGAATTTAAGCTTCGATTACATCCGCCCTAGTACCAGAGATAGGCTGTCTCAAGCTGTGTGCGCGAGTTACTCCCTATATAAATGTTTTAAGTTTTTTGTATCAATCCAGTATATTTTCTTTTAATTGTTGAATGATTCTGTGTACATTGCGGCAGCCTTTGGCTATGTGCAATAAAGCTGACTACTCCCTACTGAATGCGCAGATTCAGCCATTCGGAGTTCCTTCTATAAAGGAAAAAAAAAATGTGTGTGTTTAAAAGTTGTCAACACTAAATGGTCAGAATTAAAAATTTGCTCAAAAATGCGTGAGAAATGGGGAGAGCAGCATCGTTCATAATTGCCAGCGTGTAGTTTCCTTCATCTAGTGATGAAACGAAACCGATCGCGTTTATTTTACTAAAATAAACCGCACATTTACACTTCCGCACCCGAGTAAAAAAAAAAAAACAGCTTTTTGCCGCCGGCAGGAGGAATTCCGTTGGCCGCCGACTGCCCGCCCCGATCACCCCACCCCGATCTGCCAGCCCTTCGGTAGTGCCGCCCCCTCGGGTCCCCAAGACGGGCTCCAACACGCCCAGCCCCCTCCCGCCTCCGCTGCCCCCTCCCCCTCCTCCAACTTGCCCCCGCATGCCCGGGCATCCCGGCCTCTGATTGGCTCCCCGAGGAAAGCCTCGCCGAAGGGGGCGGGGCTTCGCGATCACGTCACCGGGGAAACCCCCGGCACCTTCTCTTTGACTGGGCGCGCCGGGACGAGAAGCTGGCAGAACGCGGGAGAGAGCGAGCCGAGAGCATCGTCCGCCCCGTCGACTCCCGGCGCTGCTCCGAAGGCCCGTCGCAAGAAAGCCTCCCGCTGGATCTCGCTGCGCCGGAGATGATGCCGAGCAAAACGCTGCGCAAAGGCGCGCCGCGCAACCCCGCGCCCCCAGGTAGGTCGCCGGACGGGCCCCAGACGACGGTTCGGCGCCTCGTCTGCGCGCCGCCGCCTCGGGCTCAGCCTTCCCGCCGGGAGCCCGTCGAGGCACCGGATCAGTTTTGCCGTCTTCTTGAGGTGAGCGGCGATCGATCGGCTGGAGGCGCCTCTGTAGTGGATCGCAGAGTCCGAAGGGACCCCCGAGCCCGTGTAGTCCACCGCACCCGACGCCACCCACCCTTGATTTCGGAGCACGGGCGTGCCCGTTGCAGAATCTTTTTAGGCCTTTTCAGTCCTGGGTCTCAACTCAAAGAGCCACTCTAAATGCACCTCTTCTCTCACATCTCTCCCATTTTCCGTTGCCCTGATGGCATAGCTGCAGCCCCACTTAGGTCAAGGTCGTGACCCCCTTGGTTTTTATTGTTCATGACCTGCCATGAAGATCAATGCTTAAATTGTCAAGTTGCCCAGTTGTTGTTGTTTAGTTGTTTAGTCGAGTCCGACTCTTTGTGATCCCATGCCAGGCACTCCTGTCTTCTACTGCCTCCCGCAATTTGGTCAAACTCATGCTGGTAGCTTCAAGAACACTATCCAACCATTTCACCCTCTGTCATCCCCTTCTCCTTGTGGGAGAACATCAGGGTCTTTTCTAGGGAGTCTTCTCTTCTCATGAGGTGGCCAAAGTATTGGAGCCTCAGCTTCAGGATGTGTCCTTCCAGTGAGCACTCAGGGCTGATTTCCTTCAGAATGGAGAGGTTTGATCTTCTTGCAGCCCATGGGACTCTCAAGAGTCTCCTCCAGCACCATAATTCAAAAAAGTTGCCCGGTACAAATGTCAAAAACAGTCAGAATTCCTTAGGCAGGTCAGTGATAGAAGTCCATGATCTGTGTGGCTCCTCTTTCCCCCACCCCCCGCTTGTATTTGCAACAATCACTTGCCCAGATCCAACAGTCCCCTGAAGGACTGCCTTTACTCTGCCTGTCCAGGCATTGCCATTCACTTCCACGGCCACAAAACAGCCTTCTGATGCCCTCCCAGCGCCTTGAACTACAACTCCCACCAGCCCCAGCATCCACAGCCAATGGTCGGAGCTTATGAAAGCAGTTGGAGAAGGGCTACAAAGGGAAGCTGATCGCACCAGAAGCTTTGCATGACCATAGGGATCTGCCCTATAGCTAGGGGTTTGCCCATTTTCCCACTATCTTCTGTCAAGGATCTCAGGCAGAGATAGGTCTTCCTCATCACCCGAAATCCTTTTAACTGGAGAGGCCAGAGATTAAACAGGGAGTGTCTGCTTACAATGCAGATGCGCTGCCATAGCTCTGATGTTTACAGGTGATCTGATTCCCTGAATAATTTGAATATCCACGAAGTCAAAGGGTGATGGCGCTCTGTCCTGCCTCCAGCTTCTATCCCACTGTGTGGTTTAAAAAAGTGGGGGGGGGATCTCTGTTAGAAATAGGGGAAGGGGCTGGGCTGTCGTTTTGATATTCAGATTTGCAATTCTCTGTAGCCAGCATTGCAAAAATGCCTGAAGTACGGTCCTATTTACCAGCTCTGCATTCTTAAGCACTCCATGGCCAAACAAACACTTGACGGTATTCTGAGTCGGAAGCATCCTCAGTCTTTCCTGCTACTTTCATTGATGGGAGCAACTGAATGTTCACTTTCCATTGCCTTTGCATTGAAGTGAATGGGGTTCAGAGGCATCCCTTGTTTGGGTCAATATCTCTTGTTTTATGGGTTATGACATATAATTTAAAACGGCATCAGGCTTATAATGCTTCCATGAACAGCTTTGAAGTTGTTGCTTCCTTACAATCGAGCTCTAGATAAATTTTATTAAATGAGTAAATGATTATCCAAAGTCTGCTCCAGAGACTAACAAGGTGCTTGTATTTTTTACAGACTCGGAGGCAGTACGGGAATGCGCTTTGCAGCTACGCAGGATGGGGGACAAGTGGAACCTCCGCCAGAAGATCCTCAACCTGATTTCAAAGCTTTTCTGCCCCGAAACGTGAGAGCGCTTTGAGGGAAAGGAAAGGAAATGGAGGAAGAGAAATCAAAGAAAATTTCAGAAGACCCGACCTTTACGTGTGTGGAGTCGTGAAAAGAGACTTCCGTAAGACAGAGGAGATGAAACGTTTCCTGTGCATTTCTGCAGCCAGTTTCCTGTGGAGAAAAAAGGCTCCTGTGATATGATTTCTTCAGAAAACGTTTGTGAAAGTTTGCTTGCAAATGGAAGGAACTGGAGAAGAGAGAACTGGAATTTACTGTTTACCGGAGATGTTGAACTGTGAAGGGCACTGGAAAAGGAAGGAATCTGGGAGGGGTGCCCCAACCCAGAGTTCAACGTTCTGATTTCCATAGGTCTCGAATTCATTCACTCAGCTGTTATACTGTATTGAAAATTTATGGGATTTCATGCATACCAACGGGCAACATTCCACCACCGCTCCGCTCTAAACTCTGGACAGTGCAAATCAGTTTATCAGCTCTTTGCAATTCCCATTTCCTAGGAATTGGAATCCCAGGCTAAACTAAACTAGGGAAAGGAGTATTTTGCTTGTGTGTTTGTTACAGCGAAATGAATGTAAGCTGTTACATAGAATCATAGAAACGTATAGTTCTATAATCAGCTATGTAATACATTATGTTCATTTTTTAAAAATGTATTACACTGCAATGCTATCTATTTGCAACTCTAAATCGAGTAGATCTGCAGTGCAAATGTACCAATATTAGTCCTACAGGTAGGACATTGTATGATTAATTATTTTTGTTGCGACTATAATGGGTTACTTTTGGGTTATCAGCTAGAACCAAATGTTTCGGGTGAATGTTTGAAAGCACACCAGGAGGCTGTTTAACAGCATCCTTTCAATAGAAGTTACAGTATTCTTAAGATGAGTTGTACAACTTTAGCTAGCAGTTAACAGAATACAATTTCCCATTTATAACAAATGTGACAAATTCCCTTACAGTGTTAGGCTTAAATGGAGGAAGCTGTAGAAAGAAAGGAGCAAGTGAAGAGTTACATTTCAGAGGGAAAATATGACTACTTTTTCTTTTGCGCTAAGGAAACCAACCATATTATTCAAAATGTGTCAGGAAGATGAAATGTTACAGCTGCTTTTCAAATGGGGGAGAGATAGCAAAGAGAGCTTTAACCCAATCTAGAGATGGAGGCAATATTAGGTGTGCCAGCAGGGATTCCCTTCATATTCAGAGTTTCCCATTCATTACAGTGGGAGAATTTGATTTGTGCGTTCAGAAAAATCCTAGCTACCAGCATGAAAATGAACCCTAAAGGTTTTTAAGTCTGAATGGGCTGCAGATCTTCAATTTCCCAGTCTGGAGATCTGACATGAAACAAACAATGAAAAGGATTAAGTCGCCAACATTTTTATTTCACGTTCCACCTGGCAGGTTAACGAAATGCACTTGAGCCCTGGTTAAAAGGCACATTACAACTATGGCTCAGATACAATAAATTTCTAGCATCCTCCTGCCAAAACAAATGCACATTCTTCAGTAATTTCACGAAGACACGATATTTCAAAGCCAGGACCCCCCTCGCCCCCGTCAGACTGCCTTCCATAAAAGTGTAAACAGCTAAAATAGTTGACCTCAATGAAAAGCTGGCAAATCTTTTTCTGTGAGTGAAGTGTCATTTCAACAAATTTTGATTTTCTAAGATTGCTTTCATCTAGTACCTGTTGCCAGATTCTGGCTAAGTCAAGTGTTCAGGACTTCCATACTGTGGAAGTATGAAGTGTCATTTCAAACATATGGTAGAAGACTTTATTTATAACGTATGTTGTTGTTTTTTGCAATGGTGAATCCCTCTCCCCTTTGTATAATGTTTTGATGCTGGTGTATTTGCAAGCTATATGTGTTTATGTCAGAAAGATTGTTTACAGCAAAATAGCTTGCTCGAAGTGTTTAAGGGTCGTATTCGCAAACAACCTGGTTCATGCTTCTGGCTTCTTTCATCCGTTGCCTTCCACAATGGGCTGCCCAGGCTTCTTGTTTTCATTTCTACAAATATTTGTGCTGAAATCTTGCTGAGTTAATGAACTTGATGTGTGTGTTGTTGGTTTTTTTGTAAAAAAAATAAATTAATGCTTTGGAATATAATTTCTGTGGAATTTTACATTATGTCTCTTTTGCAGTTGACAATAAAGCTGTAACAGCTATATTATTATTATCTCTGTTGTTATTATTATTTGCCCTCCCACGTATATGTCCCAACGTGGTGTACAAAATATAATTAATAACAGCTTTAAAACTCCAGTTAAAAATAGGACAAAAATATCAGGAGATGCATTTAAAACACTGTAAAGTAGACAAGCCGATAGATAATTTTAAGGTAAAAGCAAATTGCCAATATTCCATCACAATTTAGGGCAGAACGGACTGGAATAGGAGGAGGGAGTTGCAGCTCTGGGTCTTTTTTATTTTTAGAGCTGGAGCAACAGTGCCATCTTCCAGATTCTCCTTGATAAACCCTCCTTGCTCTGGCAAGTGAATGAGGTGATAACAAGGCTTTCAAGTTTTACTATGATAATAATAATAATAATTTATTTATTACAGTCAAAGACCAGCTCACATAACATAACACAAGAAAAACAGTGTTCATAAAGATAAAATATAAAATTGGAGCAGATTGCAGCAATAGCTCATGAGTTAAAATTGAAATATATACATACACCTGTACAACTGAGATTTGGGCTACCATAAAAAATTGACCCTGAGGCGCCCCAAAGGGCAACTTCAGCATTTCCCTAGTAAGCGATTTTATACTAGAGGATGATCTGTGCCTACAAATCTGGGCACAGAATCTCGCTACCAGCCAGGTCGTCTTATGATCTTTGCCTAAGAGGAGAGAATTAAGTTTAGAAGTTTTACTATGGTTTGTTCCAGAAACAAACCAAACTAAGTACCGTCATATTGGTAATTTTAGACTTTGAACTAACTGGTTTTACTTGGGATGGTCTCTTTGGATAGTAATGTATATTCACCTACTACAAATTGTTTTTCTGGGGTAGGTAAAGGTAAAGGGACCCCTGACCATTAGGTCCAGTCGTGACCGACACTGGGGTTGCGGCGCTCATCTCACTTTACTGGCCGAGGGAGCCGGAGTACAGCTTCTGGGTCATGTGGCCAGCATGACTAAGCTGCTTCTGGTGAACCAGAGCAGCGCACGGAAACACCATTTAACTTCCTGCCGGAGTGGTACCTATTTATCTACTTGCACTTTGAGGTGCTTTCGAACTGCTAGGTGGGCAGGAGCAGGGACTGAGCAACAGGAGCTCACCCTGTTGTGGGGATTTGAACCACCGACCTTCTGATCGGCAAGTCCTAGACTCTGTGGTTTAACCCACAGCACCACCTATTTTCTGGGGTAGGAGGCCCCTTTAAATGGCTATGAGTATTCCCTTCAAAATGTGGAAAGGCAGCCCTGTTGCCTTGAGGGGAGGGAAAGGTTTCTGCTCATTCTGCCAAGTGGGGCCCTGGACCTCCACCCTAAAATCTTGGCTCAAGTTCACCACTGCCCTCTTCTGTAAAGTACTATGCAGAATGATATGGCCATAATGTCAATCAATCAACTGGATTGGCATGCCATCTTTGTAACTAGGACTAGTAGAGATGGAGGCAAATTCTGACTCAGCCAGAATCTTGGCTTTCCATTGAAGCTGACTGGCTTCAGGAACTTATCCGAGATTCCTGGCTGCAGTGTAGAAACAGCATACTGAACAAAATCTTGGAGCATGTGCAGAGAAGCTTTCAGATTTCATTCCCCATTCCATCACCCTCCTTGCCTTTTTGACAATTAGTTGCAATGCAAAGAGGTGGGGGGAGCCGCACAATCCATTGTGGGTTTTATTCCTGGATCTCTCAGCAACCCTAAAGCTTAAGGCGTGACTCATGCCTCCTTCAGTCTTCAAGAAGAAGGTCATTGACCCCGTCAGTGACTATTCAGCAGGCAGTGTAGTCTGGAATTACCAGTTTCCTTGTATAAGGTGAAGTTGTGCCTGAGTCGGCTTCACCTGTTTCTTTGGCACACCTGCATGTTTGTCATCACCCCGCCGAAGACCTTTCCACTGTGCTTCGGGGCGGATGCAATCGTGTTGTTTATCAGAGACCATTTTATCTATCAAGGCGGGTGAAAATAGGAGGGTAGATGTTGTTACGGTTGCCTACTGCAAATCACACCCTGTTCCAGGTAATGCAAATGTCTCCTATTGCTATAACAAGCCAAGGGACCCAATTCAAGGTGCTCACATTAGGGTTTAAAGCCCTTAATGACTCAGTCCCCAAATATCTGAGGGACTGCTTCCTTAGGCTCTCTTGGGCAGTGGCGTATCATGGGTTGCCAGTGCCCAGGTCAAGGAAAGTATTGCACCCCCTAACTGGTGCCTCCATGCAGCGCTGCTGCTGCTGCTGCCGCCACCAGACAGAGCTATAGAGCAATGGCGGGAGATGCACACACATTTTCTCAGGCTGGGGCACCTCTGCAAGTCTCGCCAGCCACCCACCTCCCCCAGCGGTAGGGGATGCTGTGCACCTGTCCATCACCTGACGTCACATAGCATCAAATTCAGAAAAGGTAAAGCCATGGCTGTAAAGGAATGATCAGGAGAGCACATTAAGCCTCGGGAAAAGCTTGAATTCAGTGCCATTTAAGTTCCACACCTTATTCAGTTGCACTTCTTATGGCAGGGACTGAAAACAATTGGGAGCAATCAAGAGTTCCTGGGTGTATATTATACAGGGTTGTTTTGTACGAGGGTTGTAATTTTTTTGCCTAAATCTAGCAAACTGTACATAGTTGGACCACTGTTCCCCCTCTTGCCAAGCGGGGAATCCTACTGTTTATCAGTTTAAATCCAAGCCTCCATCTTCTCAACAGGCTAGTGGCTTGCATGTCAAGCTGGAGAAAAACAATTCGTCACTCAGCACTTACTTTCAATCTGCGCAGCTCCCTGAAGCAAACACCTGACCAGGAAGCAGGACTCCATTTTCCCGCCAGCTAAAAATATCTGGCTGCTTTAGAAACCTTTGGACTTTATGAGCAAGCTTGTGCCTGGCACAGCTCAGGCTCAAGCACTTAATTTGCCCAGCCCTTACAGGCAGAGAAGTGGCACATTGCTCCTTTCAAGGGAAAACAGCTTTGGGAATTCCCTGGCTCCCCACAAAGGCAGAATGATCAGGATGATCCAGGCAGCACGGAGAACTTTTGTGAAACTCCATTCATTTGATGGGGAGAGTTAAGCCATGTTTGCTGATGGTTAAAATTCTCCCATAGAAATAAACAGGACTCACAGTAGAATCCTATACATGGGACGTGGGTGGCGCTGTGGTCTAAACCACTGAGCCTCTTGAACTTGCCGATCAGAAGGTCGGAGGTTCGAATCCCCATGACGGAGTGAGCTCCCATTGCTCTGTCCCAGCTCCTGCCAACCTAGCAGTTTGAAAGCACACCAGTGCAAGTCGATAAATCGGTACTGCTGTGGCAGGAAGGGAAATGGCATATCCGTGCGCTCTGGCTTCTGTCCCGGTGTTCCATTGCGCCAGAAGCAGTTTAGTCATACTGGCTGCATGACCTGGAAAGCCGTCTGTGGACAAACGCCAGCTTCCTCGGCCTGAAAGCGAGATGAGCACCACAACCCCCTAGTCACCTTTGACTGGACTTAACCGTCCAGGGGTCCTTTACCTTTTAAAGAATCCTACGCATGTTTACAGAGAGGAAGATTCCACAGTGGGGTGTAAGGACACATTGTGCTCCTTCTGGGGTAGTTTGCCCACCTTTGGTCCCCACCCTGAACACAGCTCTCACTCAGCTGTGACTCCTAGAAGCTGTCAACATGCAATAGCGGCCACATCCCAGGAACGGCTTCCACTGGCCAGCTAAACCAGGTGAGGGTAGCTGGTGGGTGTCAAACTCTCAGTGACTTAGGGAATTCACCTGCTTGTGAAGACAGTCTCCAGGAGATTGAGTGGACAAGACTAATAGTGGATCCAACCATCTAAAAGGTGGTTTCTGCATGTGCTGTACAGGGAAGTGAGGGGCAAATGGGGCTTGTCAACCTAGAAACGGGGGCCTATCGTTTTGTGTACATTCAATTGTAAGATAAAACATATGCAAAGGGACTTGACAGGAAGTCAAAATTGAAGAAAAGATTTTGTAAGATAAAAGGGGGGAAATATTTATTTTCATTATTATCATTATTATTATTATTATTTTCTGTGTTTGTGTGGGTGGGTGTTTTGTATAGAATATTTGGGAGGAAATAAGACAGTAAATAACAAATAACAAAATAGAAAGGGGGCCTGTCTAAAAGAAGGAAAACTCTGGTGCTAAACCTCTGCTGCCTTGAGGGATATCTTTGGGAGGAGAAAAGACGAAGGAGGAAACCCTACACTTCGAGGGGGGGATGGATGTCAGGGGCTCAGGAGCAGAGGGGCAGGAAAGGGAGGGATTAGAGACCGATGGGGAGGAATCGGAGGGAGAAGTTAGCGATGATAGCCGCCCGAGGTCTCTAAGTCTCTCCAGCGAATCGGAGGATTCACAGAAAGGGGCTCCCGTGGGCAGAGCTAGGGAGTTGCCAAAGGGAACACCCCAGGAAGGAGGGGCCAGAGGGGACTCAGAGAGCAGCAGCTGGAAATCGGGACCAGCTTCCCCACCAGAGAGCAGCAGCTGGAAATCGGGACCAGCTTCCCCACCGGAGAGCAGTAGGGGGGAGGAGTCCCAGGCATCGGCGCCAGGCAGCTCTCCGGCAGCGGAAGGACGTGAGTCGGGGTTGGCCACGCCTGCGTCAGAGAGCGAGGAAACGGTAGAAAGGAGGGTCGGAGACAGCGCGCGCGCGCCAAGTTAAAATGTACAAGAGGGTGGCGCAATGAGCAGCCCGGAAAGGGAGCCAGGTCCTAAAGCCCGCCGAAAGGAGGGGGAGGAGTCCGAAGGGTCTGCATCCGAAGCGTCCAGGAAGGAAGGGACCCCGGGGGGTGGTAGGACCCAGAGGCGAAAGGAGAGACGCAAGAGGTGGAGTAAGGCTAGAGTCTTAAGCTGGTGTACAGGGGGCGGAGAATCAGATGGAGCTTCGCCGATCTAGGGTCTAGACGTAGAGACGCACGCTAGGGTTTGGAAATGGAAACTACATTTCAATAAAGACTTTTGTACAGTTCTACCGGCTAGCGTTGGTCCTCTGTGAGCTGGGACCTGGAGGCAGTCTCTGACACTATGCTTTCCTTTGGACCACATCAGTGAGGCTGAGATGGGGTTCTTGTAATCTGGGCAGCACAGGACCTCCATACACACTGCCCAGGCTTGTGTCCTGAGGAGTGCTGCTAACGCAGCAGTTTAACTTCACCCCTAGAGGCACAGTCCAATGTCTCTCAAGACAGACAGATGCAAAACAACAGATCCTATCATGTTCAATTGAGTTCATTTCCAGTAAATTGTGTACAGACATGCAATTGTGCTTAGATCATGCGCCTCTGCTCTGCGTACCCCCAACCCGCATTTTTGTCAAGTCAGTGGCAACACAGTTAGGTAAAGGTAAAGGGACCCCTGACCATTAGGTCCAGTTGTGACCGACTCTGGGGTTGCGGCGCTCATCTCACTTTATTGGCCGAGGGAGCCGGCGTACAGCTTCTGGGTCATGTGGCCAGCATGACTAAGCCGCTTCTGGCGAACCAGAGCAACGCATGGAAACGCCGTTTACCTTCCC
Source organism: Podarcis siculus (assembly GCA_034642415.1). Lineage (NCBI taxonomy): Eukaryota > Metazoa > Chordata > Lepidosauria > Squamata > Lacertidae > Podarcis > Podarcis siculus. The sequence continues at coordinate 15,007,580 of JAXCMG010000039.1, forward strand.
GCCAGAGCGGTACCTATTTATCTACTTGCACTTTGACGTGCTTTCAAACTGCTAGGTTGGCAGGAGCAGGGACCGAGCAATGGGAGCTCACCCCGTTGCAGGGATTCAAACCACCGACCTTCTGATTGGCAAGTCCTAGGCTCTGTGGTTTAACCCACAGCGCCACCCGCGTCCCTTGGCAACACAGTTAGAGCTGGCCAAATGCTTGAGATCTAGGCAATCTTGCCAAGATTTTTAACTTCTCAATTGTTGAAATTATATCCATATTAGAACACAAAGTGGCATTACCTGGGGGATCCAGCAAATTCTCCATTTAGGCACTAAGCAGCCCCAGCCTTGTGTAACTTCAGAGGATCCAGACATATAAGTTGGAGATGCAGTTTCAAGTTCTTCCACTACATATTATGCCCTGAGACCGTTTCTAAAAAATGTTTCCAAAATACTATTTGGTGAAAGATCAGATCTTAAAACTAAACGTTTTAAGCCAAGCACCTATGTTTAGAAAGACTTTTTTGGAGAGGACAAGATGTCAGGAATCCCACTGACCCTAACATAGATTTTAGCAAACTGTGTTCTTGATGTGATTCATGTTTACAAGAACAAACATTCCTGTTTAGTACCAGCTTTGCCTCATTTCAGATGTTCTCCATATGCTAATCGGCGTGATGCTTCAACCTGGTTGGTGCTCTCCTGCTCCTTGCAGCCAATAGGACTTGCAGTTCCAAAACACAGGTTGCTTCCTCCTGTCTGGTTTCTGTTAGTCCAAGCAGCCAATAGGAACTGGCGAGGGACTGTTGTGGTTTTTGCTACACTGGAGTCTTGCAACGCACATGGTAAAGTCTGCTTCTTTCTGCATGGGGAGTGGCTATAATGATTTACATGTTTAGCAGGCAGGGTGAGGCAAAAGGGTAATTGTGACCGAAGTCAGAATAGACTGGAGAGAAATTAAAACTGACAGTTTGAGCTTGTATCGGATTTGTGATAGTGAAAGTTTGTTGTGGGGAAGGGTTGGGAAATTACAAGTGTAACTTCCGTCTAAATAGATAACTGCTTGGGCTAGTTGGTAAGACCACATGATTAAACTGCTCCTGGATTGTACCACTTCAGGCTTCAGGTGATAACTATATGACAGGACGAGCCTCTGTATGAAAGGATGGGCTGCAGGAGAAAACACAGGGTGGGGCGCAAGAAGAGGAGGTATGTAGATGTTGGGTTTTTTGGAGCTGGCCGACCTGACTGGAAGAATCTGCGACCAGAAAGAAGGATTGGAAGAATATTTAGCTAAACATTGTGATGTAAGATAAATAGAAAATTCTTGGAAATAATAAAGAGGCTTAGGGGTAGAATAAGAACATGTTATAGTAAATATTAAGGATTAAAATATTAATAAAGGAGAAGAGATTAGTAAATGAAAGGAGTCAATATTATCAGAAATATGAATTTGGAGATCTGTTATATAGGTGATATAATGAAATTCAGTTCATATATAAAAAGTTAAATATATAAAAAGTTAAATATCAGACATGGGTTCTAGCTGAGCTTTCCTTCTGATATATGTTACCTCTGTGTAAGCAGAATGGCAAAAAAAGGAAAACAAAGGCTCCTCAAAAGAGGACACAGATTTGCATAAAAACTGTTTGTGCTACTTCCCTGCATAGATGCTAGTTTAGAAATAATTTTTGTAATTTAAATAACAGTAAAGGGGAAAACTGTGACCAGGTGTCAGGCGTGGAATATCCCCTCCTTCCCCGGTAGTTCGTATTTTATGGCTTTTTATTCAGTCATCTGGCTGCAAGACAAAAGATCCAGGTCTCTGCACATAGGAGATGTTGGCTACTCTGAGTCCCTCCTCTTCCATCTCCCACAACATCCTGGAAACATACAGGAAGTCACAGGAGTCACATCCTCTGCTTTTGAAGGCGGAGGGACCTGCAAGCCCTGGGACTAGGAGGGTCTCCCATATTCTCCAGGGAGGTCTCTGCTGTCTGCTCTCTAACATCCCCCTCCTTCTCCTCTACTATCACATAACTAGGCAATTCCTCATTCAGCTGTACATCATCCCTGTCTCCCTCTCCTCCTGAAACTGCTGGAGACAAGGAGGGAGAAACTTCCCACTCCTCCTCCTCTTCTGAGAGGAGCTGATCAGATCAAGGGCTCGTTTCCCATTCCTCCTGTTCAGTCCAGTCCCTGACACCAGGTATCCTGTGTGCTTGCCCAGTTTCCTATCCAAGTTGACATGCAATTCTCCCTATATTGTGTGTGTGTGTGTGTGTGTGTGTGTGTGTGTGTGTGTGTGTGTGTGAATAGTGGTACCTCTGGATACAAACGGGATCCGTTCCGGATCCCCATTCGCATCCTGAAGTGAACGTAACCTGTGCCTCCGTGTGTCACGATTCACCGTTTCCACGCATGCGCGTGACGTCATTTTGACTGCGCATGCGTGAGCGTCGAAACCCGAAAGTGCTCTACCTGAAGCATATTTAACCCGAGGTATGACTGTGTGTATGTGTGTGTGTGTATCTATATCTATATCATCTATATCTATCTATCTTCTATCTATCTATCATCCATCTATCTCAGACTTGGACCGGACAAGTGGAGAACACTTTCAAATAGAGGACTGCGCTCTGACAGTGCATCAAGTAGAGACGTGTCTTCTTTAAAGTAGGACACATGGCTACTCTAGTGTAGAGATGGGTTTTCCCTTGGGAGGGGCTTTCAAACGTGTACCACTGCCGGTCTGAAGTGGTACAGTCCAAGAATACTTTTACCATTCAACCTTTAGACTGGGGCAGGGTAAAAGGCGGCTGAATGTGGCATCTCGTGAACAGAATGAGTCAAAAGAACAGAACTTGACGGTTTCCTCTTCTTCCTTTCCTTAAATGGAAAAGGAAACTGAAATCAACACAACCACAAATGGCTTTTCAGCTGATTCCAAGAAGAGCTGAGAGGGTGTGGTGGGGTGGGAATCACATTGTGACTTTTGAAACACACACAGAAACCTGTGTCTTTCTCATAGGCTCAGAAACAACACTGAACCTGAACACAGATTTGTAAAAAAGGAAAAGGAAAAAGGTAGTGATTGTCATTTTGGCTTTTTCTTAAGCAACCGGGCTATTTTGTTTCAGCTCAGTCCTGAGCACGAGGGAGACACACACAACCAGAAAGAAGCAAAAATTGCCCCCATAGCTGGATTTAAGACTCCAATAAGGAGCAGCGTCTTCCACCAATATATCTATGCTTTTGAACGCTATCAAAGCCAAAAACAGCAACATCTGCACTCCAGATTTGCACAGCTGGATGTACTCTTCTAAGCCATCTGCAGATGATTGCATTCTTCCTGTAAAAATAGTACAAAATTTTTGAAGCTCGTAAGTTTAGACAGAGAGACCCCCCTTTGAGTAGAAATGAGCCCAAGCTATGAGCATGCAATTGATCCACATTATCCCAAGTCCTTTGTGGTTACCAGAATCCCTGGGAATAAATATGTTAATATAGATTATTCAGATGGAGTAATGCATGAACATCATATTGCAATAACTACTCCAGTATCTTTCCTATTTCCTATCATGTGTGGGTTAGGTGGGTGTTGAATGGATGTTAAATGGTCTAGATTTCCTTATTCTATGTGTTTGAGTATTTTCATCGTTCTGGATTATTATTCTGTGTTTCGTATTCTCCACCAGAAATAAAAACAGCAAGACATTAAGAGTGAGAACCTAGCCTTTGCTCCTTCAGTGCTCACTTTCTAAATGAATGTAATTTATGCAGCTACTGCGTGGAACATCTTTACGGTCTTGGGAGTGAGCATTCTATTTCACAACACAAGAATACAAAATAAGACAAAAACAAACCAATAACGGCCCCTCCCATGAAACATGGGTTGAACCTAACCATTGTGGTTAACCACAGGTGGAAGCTTCCAAACTCGGTGTCTTGGCTGTGTAGGGGGCTAAGTTGGGGAGTATGCAAGCCCAAGGCCTGTAGCGGTTCATGCACGTCACACTAAACCATGGTTTATTTTGATGAATGAATGTATTCATTGTCTGTTTACCTAACCTCAGTGAGAAAACAGTGACAGTAAGCAAGGAGAATGTGCCTCTGCTTGTCTTGCTATCTCTCTTTTGGTACCTGCATAGGTTGGCTTCAGAGGAAGACGGCAAGGGAAGGGACAGGGGCGAAAGTGACCAAATGGTGGTGGACTCATTTGGGGGGAACTCAGCACTGCCCTACACCAGAAGTCCCCACAACCAGCCAAGGCCAGGTGATGCCAGATGGTTTGGTCCCTAGTGTGAAAGGCACGTCCTCATTCAGACAACTGGATTGCAGGCTTGGCTGGTGAAGGGAGGATGGCAATGCCAAGAAGTATTCCTCAATCTGGTGCTCTCCTGATGTTTTGGACTACAGTTCCCATCATCCCTGACCATCACGCTGACTAGAGTTGGTGGGGCCTCTGGCTGAAGGTATCTGAACAGGGCTAGGAATAGCTGGTGTAAAAGCACGAAAGGAGCATATCCTCTGCCATAAGTGGTAGAAATGATACACGAATGAGCATATGTCTACAGGATGATTCAGACAATAAATTTCCTTGCCACTTATCAGAATAAGATTGGGCGCACAGACTACTATGAGGTACTTTGGTGTGACCTCGCAATCTCTCCAGCCTATAAGGCAAACAACACATTACAAACTTACAGCACATTTTAAATCACATCTCAACACATATAAAGAACAAATACCTACAGAAATAGTAAGCATCATGTTTATTTTCAAAAAACCACTAAAAAAATGGGGTGAGGGGGAAGAGAAGGATTTGCTGAGATGCCGATTTACATAAAGGGGGCAAAGCAAGTTTTGGAAAATGTACTCTATTTCCTATTATTGCACTTCTCTTATTACAACAAGGCATTTTAAAAATGTTCGCAACATGAATGATATATTTATATAAATAATGGTGCCAATATACAATATCATACAATCGTGTGTTACACTTAAAAAAACACACACACACACAAACACCCCACACAAATGTAGATAAAAATTGTGGTCTCTTTCCCCCCAGAAAACAGATGAGGTGATAAGCCTGTGTCTAGATGGGACTATTTCAGACCGTGGGTGGGTGGGGAATCACACTGCTAAATGCCTCAAAAACCTCTGTAAGTAGAAAAATAAGATGTCAGAGAGATGACTTAGGCTAGCACACTTCTTGCTTGACATCTACATTTCTATTTGCAGGGAATATTTTTGTATGGAAGAGCGATCAGTCATACGACCTTCCCAGCTGCAGTCTAAAGCGGTAGAATCCAGAAACAGGTTTGCTATCTCATTTGTTGCTTTGTGTGACCAGGCCTGTGGTTTTGATTTCTTACATCTTTCACCTTTATTTTCATGTACTGTACAAATCAATTTTGTTATCTTTGTAAAAGATGAAGATTTGTAGCACCTGATTAATTCTTTCCTTGAGAAACTGGTTCATCAGAAGGCAGGTTTCCTATGACATAAAGAATGTGTATTCCACACAGCTTCTGAGAAATAATGAAATACTCATTTCAGCTTGCTTGAATTGGAAATAAAAAAAACCATCCAGAGATTTTTACGATCCATCAAAAAGTATTACTATGACATCGAGTTAAAAGCTCAACAGTAACAAGTCATTTATATCTAGAACAAGTTAACGGATCAGCATAGAAATTTAATCATAACTTTTAAATCGCAGTCAGCATTTTATTACGTAATCCTCTTGTTTAGTGTAGGCTTTTATATAACAGACAGGAAATGCAAGATGGTATGTAAACTATTTGACTATTTTCTGAATAATGCTCTTGAAATCACTCATACTCCCAAAGAAACATTTCCAAAATTACAAGATATTATGCCTCAATTTCTGGATGAACATCAAATTCCTGTTGGTGAAACCTCATATGTAACACCTTCCTAATTTAAATGCATATCGATTATGGAGGAGGTGTTTGAATAAACCTTAAGGACTGAGGTGGGGGAAAGTGACAATTCTGAGAAGAAGCCCACTGCAATGGTTTAGCCATTTGGAAAATATCAATAGTGTAAAGATCTGTATCTCCAGATCTCCTAGGTTCCATCTCTTTGGCATCTCCTCTGCTTCACAGGCAGACATTGTCAAGGAAATGGAAGGCAGGCACCTGACTGGAGCAGAAGGTGGTGTCAAGAGATTGGGGTTACTCAATGGGGCCTGGGAGTGACAGGAAGATGACAGAAGGGCATAGGAGACTGGAGAGAGGCAATGAGAAGAGCTGCAATATTTCTAAAACATCCTTGCTAATGCAACTTGCTGCCCCTTTGCTAGTCATCACATATGTATGCCAGACCATAATAAGGGACCAGATCCCTGTTACGCTTTCTATACATATAGGGATGGTACCAATGTTCACCAAACAGTGTGTAAGATTTACAATTTACAGAGCTCTCCCTGAGGCTGCCTTGGTTTCATTTTGCTTCAAGGGGAATGAAATTAAGCTCTACTCAAAGTCTATTTTCCGCCTCAAGAGTCATAACGGAGAAAACATGCAAGATTCGAATGCATCGCCTGCCTGATGCCATTCTGACAAACGTATGTATTCAGATAAATACATAAAATAAAACCACACAGAGTAAGGCTGGAATGGCCTGAGACAGACTCTCTCTCCCACCACAAATACTGAAGATGTTTGTATTTTTAAAAGAAAGAATGAAGCATTGTCTCCTTCTGGAATTTTCACTCTATATCCCCTGACATTGACACAGCAATTTAAGGTAATCCCTGACGCTAACACAGCAATTTAAAGAGCAAACCAATTTTTAATAAATTTAATCTCCAGTATTATTTATATGCCATCTTTCAGGGCAAAGGCTTCCCCAAACTAATTTCTCAAGGAAATTATGTTGACACCTGTGTATTTTTCAACCGCACCAGCTATCTATACATTAAAGCAGCGGTCAGCAAACATTTTCAGCAGGGGGCCAGTCCACTGTCCCTCAGACCTTGTGGGGGGCCAGACAATATTAAAAGAAAAAGAACAAATTCCTATGCCCCGCAAATAACCCAGAGATGCATTTTAAACAAAATGACACATTCTACTCATGTAAAAACACACTGATTCCCAGACTGTCCGCGAGCCGGGTTTAGAAGGCGATTGGGCCGGATCCTGCCCCCAGGCCTTAGTTTGCCTACCCATGCATTAAAGACTATCTCAATCTCCCATCTTTGATCAAAATTGTCTGTCAGAATGACATGTGCTTTGACTATGGATTAAATATTCAGCATCAGTGCATGTGATGCTCTGAGGAGTGTTTGTTTTCTAGAGAATTTCAAACTACACATCTGTCATAAAAATTCATGGGTGGTGGAGGGGGAACCCCAATAACTGGTGGACATGAATAGGGTGCCCATATCCAGTTCAATGAACCCCGGTGAGCATTGTGATGGAGTGACAGATACAGCCACATTTCCTATATATGTAGAAGTCTGCCTCCACGTGTGGATCTCACTTGCTCGACTGGGGAAATGAGATTTAAGTGCCTTCACAGTATCTGTATCAACAAATGCAGCAGTTGTGCTTATAGATGTATAGAAAACCACTTAAAACCAATGCTTCAGAACGGAAGCAGCAGAAAATACGGTCACTCAGAATTTACAGGTGAATTTACACCCGGAATGAAAACGCTTTCTCGTCTTTTGTTTCCTTCCGATTATCCAAACTCTGGGGGCCTATCCTTCCAGTGACTTCACCCCAGAAAGTACTTGTTAATGCAATTCTTTTCAGCCAGGCAAAAACATTCCAGTTAGGGCCAGTAGGGGAGTGTAGCTGGGGATGGGTTGTGGCCTGAGGAGATTCCCAAGGGCCAGACAGAAAGGTTCTGAGGGCCACATATAGGGCTGAGTTTTCCCATCCTTGATAAGGAGGAAATTTACCATTGCAAGAGTTCCAATTCTTCCGAATACCAGACCATCTACTTTCTAGCTATCTAATTAGAGGCCAATAGGTTTGAAAACTAGGATCATAAGCTCTGAATACTGAAATAATACAATTTATGGTGTGTTCTTCTAGAAAACCACCAATTGTCTGGAACATTTTCTCCCTAGACATATTGCTTTCTGTGGCTTTCTCCAGTGTGAATTGAGTTATAGTGGCTTAATCCTAAGAGCTGAATGCATTCATATAAGTATTCAGAACCACCGCCCCCCCCCCACAAGAATTCTCACCTCTGTGGTGGAAAAAAACCCCTCACCACACTTGCAGTTCTGGTTTTAACCCAGTTGTTCTTTTCTTTTTTCATTGTTTGTCTTTATGTTGTTGTTTTTGAAAACTCTATAAATGCATCTTTTAAAAAAAATTAAAAATGCTTGCTTCAAGCCATTTTGAGGAGGAACACTCAAAGAAACACCACTTAAAAGAACAGGGAGATTGTCTCAAACATTCTCCCATTTTTAATAGACAAACGCTTGACCCACAAGTCAGCTGAAATCAAAACAACATGGTACAGCTACAAAATCCCTGTTGCCAAAAAAAACAGGGCAGGTTTCATCTGTTAGGGTGCTATTTGACAAAGTTTTAGTCAGAGTATGCCCACTAACATAAACATAGCTAAATTAAGCCCAGTCATTTCAGTGGGCCTACTCTTGAGGAAAACTTAGTTGAATACCACCCCCTAGCTTGCTAAGTGTAAAAATACCCAGGACAGACACACAATTCACCATCTTGACTTTTTAAAACATTACCCAAACTTGCTAAAGTACTGTACGCTTTCCCAATAAATAGTTTACCAGTTATAAAAGTTGTGTGGTGTGTTGTTCATTGAGCACTGAGTGAAACTCCAGCAGCTTAGCAAGGAAAGTGAGGCAGAGATTGTCACTTAAGCCTGAGATGCCTTCATGGCTTGTGGCTCCCGTATGAACATATGGAACATCCTCATACCAAAATCAGATTGTTGGTCCATATAGCCCCAGCACTGCTTGCTCGGACTGGCAGCAACTCCCCAGGGTCCCAGGCACAGACTGTGGCACCCAAAATCCTTGGAACTGGCAAATGCCAACAACTGAATCTGGAAGCTAAACTACGTGTATCACTTATTTCCTTACACACGAATGCCATGTCTTTCTTTAGACATGGAACCCAAGATGATGCTGTTGCTAGGTGGTCACGCACGCAAGCAGTCCCCGGACCCCAGACCTGCTTAGCTGCAGCATGATAGTAGCTTCATGTGCTTTGAGACCGTATCCTGGTATTTCCTCAGAGAGCCACAGGCTGTCTCCCTAGAGCGTTGAGAACCATTTTTCCAAGTAATAGTTGGGTGGACCCAAAGGGGAGATTCAAATCCTTTAACCGTAGCAGGAAGAAACCAGATACAAATCATATTGCAAATTGTACTCTGCCAAGCTTTCCCATGCAACCTATGCAAAGTACCGTTTATTGCACCATCTATGAAGTGAATCCCAAAGTGCAGCAATTAATTGATAAAATGATAGGTTTGTTTCGCAGTCAAGCAACCTGACTTCCACCCATAGTCCACCCAGACGTGTGAGCTTGGTCGGGGGTTGTCCAGGCAATGCGGCAGCTGCACTCTGCACGTGCTCCGTGGCAGTCTTTTTCGCTTCATGTAATCCCAGGCAGATCGGAGCTTGCGTTGAAAACAGATTCCAAGACTGATTTCAACAGCTTTGCTTCGGTGCAGCTCCAAACAGGTGACTGATGAGCTGGTCTTGAGGAAGACAGGAAGGAGATTCAGATCAACAGAAGTCCATGCAGCCAATAATAATAATAATACTGGGGTTAGTGGTGGTGGAGGAAATGATGCCATTTATAAAACACTGGTGCATTTTGCTGGGATACGTTCCTGGCTCACGTATCTTGATGTTCCTTGGCTGATTTTAGCAGTCTGACACAGAACAACGCCACTGAATCAACAAGGCTCAGCACTTGCAATGTGTTTGCAATGGTTCCATCGCACACAACCTGGAAGGGTGTGCCACAAAGGTAAGTTTAGGTTAACAAGTTTCAATGCCCATCATACTGGAGGCTGATGCTTTCTGATAAGCAACTGGACAGGTCCCTCCGGGACAGATTTAATGATGTTCCAAGCATCGTAATGCATGAGTCCAAGTAAGGATTTCCCACCAATGGCCAGGATTTCATCGCCGGCTTCCAGTTTTCCTGCTTGTTCTGCAGCGCCACCTGTTGGGGAAAAAATGAAAGTCAGGACCAAAGAGCCGAAGCGCAGAAGAACCTCACATTCAAAAACAATTCAGTTTTGATTTCCAAGACTCAGCTCTGCAGTAAAATTCCGTCGCAATTCGCCCAATAGCACAAGTTCACTGTGGTTCCTGAGACTATATTGGACTTCAGGACGTCCCCATTTCCCAGGGACAGTCCCCGGATTTACAAATCAGTGCCTGCTTCTTGGGAGAAAAGCAATGACAAACCTAGACAGCATCTTAAAAAGCAGAGACATCACCTTGCCAACAAAGGTCCGTATAGTTAAAGCCATGGTTTTCCCAGTAGTGATGTATGGAAGTGAGAGCTGGACCATCAATAAGGCTGATCGCCGAAGAATTGATGCTTTTGAATTATGGTGCTGGAGGAGACTCTTGAGAGTCCCATGGACTGCAAGAAGATCAAACCTATCCATTCTGTAGGAAATCAGCCCTGAGTGCTCACTGGAAGGACAGATCCTGAAGCTGAGGCTCCAATACTTTGGCCACCTCATGAGAAGAGAAGACTCCCTGGAAAAGACCCTGATGTTGGGAAAGATGGAGGGCACAAGGAGAAGGGGACGACAGAGGACGAGATGGTTGGATAGTGTTCTCGAAGCAACTAACATGAGTTTGACCAAACTGTGGGAGGCAGTGAAAGACAGGAGTGCCTGGCATGCTCTGGTCCATGGGGTCACGAAGGGTCGGACACGACTAAACAACCACAACACCCCATACAAAATCCATTGAAGTTGAAAATGTCCCCAGATTCATTGAAAAAAATCTGGTAACCTTATTCTAAAGTTGCAAAGTGTGCTGCAGTCCACATCCACAGGAAACTTCCAAGGCTAGCCTCTTTTATCCTCAGTTTCCAAAGCAGGAACCTACGTCTTAAAGACAGGGACTTGCCTAAGGCCAGGCAGGGAAAAGGGAGACAACTTTCAAGGTGAACGAAAAATGTCCCGAGGGCAGCAAAGAAGCCCAGCCAGGATGGGGCAAGTAACTGAAAGGAAAGGAGGACCGAAAATTGCAGCCTGTCCCTGCTTGAACGTATCAACCTGCCTTGAGTATGGTGCAGCTCTGCTTTGAGGTGAGTCAAACCTGAAACGGCTTTCACCCACCTCACTCCTCCTCCCTGCCAGCCATCACCCACTTCTCCAGGGAAGAAAATCCAGAAACAGGTTTAAAGAGACCAGTTATCTTGGCCCCAGGCCACCCTGGTGTCTATCACCCCAAGGCAAGTTTACTGGCGGCTGCAGTGGACGGCGGTGCTTTGCTTTCATTTATATTTTTACTAGCGTGGAGAGGATTGCTGCCAAGCACTGGTTGAGGGTACAACTGCCCACTGTTTGTTTTTTGCAGGTAGTACAGGTAATTCTACACCTTGTTTGTTTATATCTCCTTTCTCTGACTCAGCTACTGATTTCCATGGATTATGTTATATCACTTAATTTCACGGAATCATGGAATTGTAGAGTTGGAAGGGACCCTGAGGGCAAACTAGTCCAACCCCCTGCCATGCAGGAATCTCAACTAAAGCATCCATGGCAGATGGCCATCCAACCTCTGCTCAAAAACTTCCAAGGAAGGAGAGTCCACAACATCCCGAGGGAGTCTGTTCCACTGTTTTGTGGCTTAGAGCCCTCGTATTTATGGGACCGCCTCCCCTAGTATGCCCCGCAGAGGACCTTAAGGTCCATGAATAATCATAGTTTAGAGGTCCCGGGCCCTAAGGAAGTCAGATTATCCTCCACCAGGGCCAGGGCCTTCTCAGTGATGGCTCCGGCCTGGTGGAATGCTCTGTCCCATGAGACCAGGGCCCTGCAGGATTTAACCTCCTTCCGCAGGGCTTGTAAGACAGACCTATTCCGCCTGGCTTTCAATCTGAACTTAGCCTGATCTTTTATTCCCCTTCCTTCCCTCCTCCTCCCCCTTTTATGAAGATTACCCACTCTGGGATCCCACAAATAATACTCCCCTGGTCTTCTCACTGGCCCAAATAGGACTAATTTAGCCAGCTAGCCCTGGTGATCATCTAATGTTTTTTGGATGGATTTTCCCCTAAATTGAACTTTGAATTTATTGTTATTCATGCTTTTATACTGTATTTTATGCTGTTTTTTGTTGTATCACAATTAAGTGTTTTAAATTTGTTGTTAGCCGCCCTGAGCCCGGTTTTCTGAACCGGGAAGGGCGGGGTATAAATAAAAAATTATTATTATTATTATTATTATTATTATTATTATTATTATTATTAT